>NW_020872172.1:106980-157977 GCF_003789085.1 Penaeus vannamei
TTTCTCGACCGATTTAGCCCAGCACAGAGGTACCCATTATCCATAATCCCTATGTCTGTTTTTTATCCTTCTTCCAGAATGCTCGAGCAAGTTGGGATTTTAGTAGCAACGACCCCTATCCCTATCCACGCTACACGGACGACTGGTTCAACAGGTGGGTGTCGGAAAGAAAGTGTAAAGAGGGAAAAAAAGGGGGAGAGGAGAAGATAAGATTGCTGAGTGGGGGGAAAAAGTTGATTTGAGGGAGTGGGAAACAAAGAGAAGGTTGGTGGTGTGTGGAAAGAAAGTGTAAAGAGGGGAAAAAAGGGGGAGAAAAGAAAATAAGGGAACTGATGGACTGGGAGGGAGGGGGATTTGGTTAATGGAGTGGGGGAAAAAGTTGATTTGAGGGAGTGGGAAACAAAGAGAAGGTTGGTGGTGTGGGGAAAGAAAGTGTAAAGAGGGGAAAAAGGGGGGGAGAGCAGAAGATAAGATTGCTGAGTGGGGGGGGGGGGGGAAGTTGATTTGAGGGAGTGGGAAACAAAGAGAAGGTTGGTGGAGTGGGGAAAGAAAATGTAAAGTGGGGAAAAAAGGGGGAGAGGAGAAGGAGAAGGGAACTGGTGGACTGGGAAGGAGGGGGATTTGGTTAATGGAGTGGGGGAAAAAGTTGATTTGAGGGAGTGGAAAACAAAGAGAAGGTTGGTGGAGTGGGGAAAGAAAGTGTAAAGAGGGGAAAAAAGGGGGGAGAGGAGAAGGAGAAGGGAACTGATGGACTGGGAAGGAGGGGGATTTAGTTAATGGAGTGGGGAAAAAAAGTTGATTTGAGGGAGTGGGAAACAAAGAGAAGGTTGGTGGAGTGGGGAAAGAAAGTGTAAAGATGGGGAAAAGATTAATCAAGAGATTTAGGTAAAAAAGGTAATTGATGGAGTGTGGGGGAGTAATTGAATTAACGGAGTGGGGAAAAAAGTTGATGGAGTGAGAGAAAAAGAAGAGTGGGATGAAAGTGAATCGATGGAGTGGGGAAAGAAAGTGTAAAGAGGGGAAAAAGAAGAGATAATCAATAGAGTGGAAAAAAAAGAAAATCGACAGAGTGTGGAAAAAAAAATGTTGAGGATAAAAGACAGAAAATCGATGTATTGGAAAAGAGTGAACTGACGAAGTGGAAAAAAAGTGATTCAGTGGGAAAAAATAATTCATGGAGTGGATAAAAGATAATCTATTGTATAGGAAAAGAGGGAAAGTGAGATGGGGAAAAGGGGAATCAGTATAGTGGGAAAAGGGGAATAACCGATGGATTAGAAAAAAACTATGATTGATTATGTGAGAAAAATGATGAATGGAGTGCGCAACAGAGGGAATAATTGCAGTGGGGAAAGAATGAAGTAGAATGGGAAAAAAGTGAATTAATGTAGTGGGAAAAATGTGAATGATAGAGTAGAGGAAAAATAAGATTGCAACAGAGGGAATAATTGGAGTGAGAAAAAGAGACTAAGTGGAATGGGAAAAAGTGACTTGAAGGGAGATTCAAAATAGTGGGAATTAAGGGGATAAAACAGTAGAGTAGGGGAGAAGTAGACTTAATTAAATGGACAAAAAGGGGAATTAAAGGAGGAGAATGAGAGAGAGAGAGAGAGAGAGAGAGAGAGAGAGAGAGAGAGAGAGAGAGAGAGAGAGAGAGAGAGAGAGAGAGAGTGAGCGAGAGAATATAAGATATAGACAGAGAAAGAGAAACAGAGACAAAAAAAAAACATAGAACGACAAAACAAAAACCAAACAAAGAGAAAAAAATAAGAGAAAATCAGCCAAAGAAAGAGAAGAAACAGGCAGAGAGAGAGAGAGAGAGAGAGAGAGAGAGACTTATATATATAACCCCATTTGCATAGGGATTTCCCCCTCACACCTCATCCTCATCAGGATCCTCACCTGTTTATGAAGGCCTTATGTTGGAGCGCTGACCTCAGCACGTTCCTCTGGCTCGCCCTCATGTGCTCGAAGACTAAACTCTTTTGCGTTTTCACATACATATACACATACACATACATATAAACAAACAAACAAGCAAGGAAATAAACAAGCAAAAAATAAACAAGGAAATAAACAGAAATAAACAAACAAACAAAAAATAAACAACACAACAAAAAGGAATTAAACAAACAAAAAAAACAAGGAAATAAACAAACAAACAATAAATAAACAAACAAACAAAAAGGAAATAAAAACATAAAACAAACAAGGAAATAAACAAACAAACAAAAATAAACAAACACAAACAAACAAGGAATAAACAACAAAAAAACAAGGAAAAAACAACAAAAACAACAAAAAAAAACAAAAAAAAGGAAATAAACAAACAAACAAAAATAAAAAACAAATAAAAACACAAACAAAAACTAAACAAACAAAACAAGGAATAAACAAACAAACAAAAACATAAACCAAACATAAAAACATAAAACAAACACAAGAAATAAAAAACATACACAAACAAAATAATAAACACACATAAACAAACAAACAAACATGAACACACACACAAATCCCAAAACCACAAAACACAAACACACCAAAGCCACCACGCACAAACACACACTCGTGGCCGCGATTCAAGGCGACAAAGAGGATAGAAATAGACAAATATAGACAAATAGACAAAAAAATAGACAAAAATAGACAAATAGATAGATGAGTCAGTAACTTAATAGATAAATAGGTAGATAAAAAAAATTAATAAGTGAATAGGTAAATTAATGAATTAATTATTGAATAGGTAAATAGATTAATTAATTACTGAATAGGTAAACAGATGATTTAATTACTGAATAGGTAAATAGATGAATTAATTACTGAATATATAAATAAATAAATAAATAAATAAATTAGTGAAGAGGAAAATAAATAAACTGATTTGTGAATAGATAGATAGAAAAGTGAATATTTAAGTATGTAGATAGATAGATGAATGAATAAGGAAATGTAGTAGATAAATAGATAATCAAATAGATGAGTGAATAAATAAGTTAATGAATTATTTGATTAATAGATTAATAGATGAATAATAAAGGAATAGAAGATAAAGAAAGGAATAGAAAATAATAAAAGGAATAGATAAATAAATAAAAAGGTAAATGAAGAGATAAATAGATAAATAAATAACCTGATAATAATAAACAAACAAAACAAAACAAAAACACATACACAGATAAATACACAAACAAGAAAACACGAAGCGAAATGAAACAAAATAACCCCCAAAAAATATATATATATATACAGTTCATCCATGGCAGCTTCCGTGACGCAAAAGGGAGGCTTAAATCAAGCTCTAATTCCTCATGGGCGGGGATCTGGCGGGGTTAATTAAAGACGGGGAGGAGGCATCATGCACCAGAGAGGAAAACCCGGATTTGCTGAAGGTCGAAGGCAGGTTGGGGGTCGAGAGGTGGGGTGGCTGGGGGTGGAAATGTTTGAGGAGGGAGATGAGAGAGAGATGGGAGGGGGAGGGGAGGGAGTGGGGGGGGGGTAGGGGGAGGGGAAGAAGGAGGGGAGAGAGAGGTGGGGTGGCTTGGGTGGAAATGTGAGAGAGAGAGATATGGGAGGGAAGAGAGGGAGGGAGCGGGGGAAGGGAGTGAGTGAGGAAGGGAAGGAGGGGTGTAGAGAGGGGGGGGGGGGGAGAAGGTGGGGGGAAAGTTTGAGAGAGAGAGGGAAGAGAGGGAGGAGTGAGGGAGTGAGAAAGGGAAGGAGGGGTGTAGAGAGAGGGGGGAGAGAGGGAGGTGGCTCGGTGGAAATGTTCTTTGAGCTGCGGTGAGAGAGAGAGTGGGAGTGGGGGAGGGAGTGAGGGAAGGAAGGAGGGATAGGGGGATGATGGAGAGAGAGAGAGAGAGGATAAAGAGAGAGAGGGGGGGGATAGAGAGAGAGAGAAAGAGAGAGAGAGAGAGAGAGAGAGAGAGAGAGAGAGAGGAGAGAGAGGAGAGAGAGAGAGAGAGAGGTAGGAGAGGAAGGAGGAGAGAGAGAGGGGGGAAGAGAGTGAGAGTGAGAGAGAGAGAGAGAGAGAGAGAGGAGAGAGAGAGAGAGAGAGAGAGAGAGAGAGAGAGAGAGAGAGAGAGAGAGAGAGGAGAGAGAGAGAGGCGAAATACACGTACATACGTATATATATATATATATAAATATATATATATATATATATATATATATATATATATATAATATATATATATATACACACACACACACACACACACACACACACACACACACATATATATATGCGTGTGTGTGTGTGTGTGTGTGTGTGTGTGTGTGTGTGTGTGTGTGTGTGTGTGTGTGTGTGTGTGTGTGTGTGTGTGTGTGTGTGTGTGTGTGTTGTGTGTGTGTGTGTGTGTGTGTGTGTGTACGCGAACACGTAGACCATCGTATTGACGCCATTCCTAGACCATCATCAATCTCCCTTATCTCCTCAATCACTTCCACCCCCTCCCCCCCCCATGCCTTATCTATCTATAGAGCTATCTACTTTATGAGATTCCCCTTTATTTTTTTTTTCTTCTTTTTTTGGGGGGTGGGTGGCGGGGGATGGCGGGGGGGGGGGGGAGCCCTAACAACCACCCCGAATAGGTTATTACAATACACGTCGTTCTGTGTTATTATCATCATTTCTTGAACGAGTCAATTGCAGGTTTCCGTCGAAGCCTAATCTCTATCTCGATATATTGCATCTCTTGTCTTATCTATTATGAAAAAGAGACATTTTTCCTCTCCTATCTTATCTCTCTCATCATGGATCCGCCGTCGATGTAATAACTATTTTGTCGCATAAAAAGACAAAGATACGATAATGAGAATGATGATAACGATGGGGATATTGTTGATGATGATAGTTACGATAAAGATAATGATGATAATAATAATGGTGATAATAATGATTATCATGATTAACTTCATCATCATCATATTAACGATAATGATGATAATAATGATAGTAAGGATAATAACAATAATAGTGATAATAGTAGTAATGATAATAATAATAATGATAATAATAAAGATAGTAATAATAATGATGATAATGATAATAATGAGGATGAGGATGATGATAATAACTGTAGTAAAAATAATGATAATATATAGATAATAACAATAGTTGCGGTAGTAGTAGTAATAGTAATAATGACAATGATCATATTATAATAATAATGATAATGATAATCATGAATATGATGATAATCATGATAATGATAATGGTGATGATGACAATAACAATGATGATGATAATGATAATGAGAATAATAATAATGATAATAATGATAATGATGATAATCATGATAATGATAATGGTGATGATGACAATAACAATGATGATGATAATGATAATGAGAATAATAATAATGATAATAATAACAAAATTAATAATGATGTTCCAGTTTCAAAAAATAAATCGCGTAAAGAAACGACAAAAGCAAAGTAACTCTTTGTACCCTGGGGGGGAAGGGGAGTGAGAAAAAAAAAGAACATGGCAACCTCAGTCTTAAAGGAATTAAACAATTAGCGATTCTTCTTCGAAACTCGGAGGAGAAAGTAGGTGAAGACTTTTTCTTTGACAAGTCTTTCTTTTCTCTCTCTCTCTCTCTCTAATCTCTCTCTCTCTCTCTCTCTCTTCTCTCTCTCTCTCTCTCTCTCTCTCTCTCTCTCTCTCTCTCTCTCTCTCTCTCTCTCTCTCTCTCTCTCTCTCTCTCTCTCTCTCTCTCTCTCTATTGATTCCATTCCATTTCTGTTTCTTTTATTCATTATTTTGTATTTGTTTATTGATATTTTTGTTTCATTGCTCGCGGTTTCTGTCTCTCTTTCATTGATTTCATTCCATTTCTGTTTCTTTTTTCATTATCTTTTTTAAATTTTATTTGTTTGTTTACCTTTCCGTTTCCTTGTTCGGGGAAGGGGGTGTGGGGTAAGGGGAAGGAGGTGGGGTGTGTGGTACGGAGATTTCAAAGGTATTATTAACCCTTGGGTGGGAGTTCGGGGGGGGGATAATGTTTTGTTGTTGCTGTTGTTGTTTTGGGGGGGCTGGAGGTATGAGGAGAGGATAGGGGGAGGGATTAAGCCAGTCGCCATTTTTTTCTGCACGTGTCAAGATTCACTCGTTCGTGTCAGTTATGATTATGTGCTTAAAGACATATATGCGTTTTATGCATAAACACACACATACATCCACATAAACAAACAAACACACAAACAAACTCATACACAAACAAAAATAAAAACACAGACATCAACAAACATGCACACATAAACACAAAAACAAGCACACACACACAAGCACAATCCCCAAACCACACACACACAATCCCTAAACCATACAACCACACACACACAAACCCCAAAACCACGACCACAAACACACCAAAGCCACCACGCACATACACACAAACTCGTCGCCGCGATTCGGGCCGACAAAGAGGATCAACGGACCCAAAAATCTCGCTAAGCGGCTGAGAGTCTAAGGGAAACAACAATTTCCGGTCGTAAGCTGCTTAAATACCCTCGCTTGGCTGTGATCCGCATAATGGAATCATGCTTGCGCGGCGCCGGACTTCAAGCGGTGCGATTATCCGGCGGCGAGTCTCCGGGCCGGAGAGGTGGATCAGCTGAGGTGCCTGTGGAGTGGCACCTCTGCCTGTCTCTCCTTCTCTGCGTCCGGCTGTTTGTCTGTCTGAACTCTCTGTTTCTGTTTGCCTCTCTCTCTCTCTCTCTCTCTCTCTCTCTCTCTCTCTCTCTCTCTCTCTCTCTCTCTCTCTCTCTCTCTCTCTCTCTCTCTCTCTCTCTCTCTCTCTCTCTCTCTCTCTCTGCCCTAGGTCTGTCTTTCGTTGTGCTTCTGTTTCTGTTTTTTTCCTTGTGTTCATGTCTCCGTTTTCTTTCTTTCTACATACATGCGTATATATGTATATATGAATATATATATATACATATATATATATATATATATATATATAGATATATATATATATATATATAATATATATATATATATATGTATATATATATATATATGTATATATATATATATATATATATGTATATATATATATATATATATATATATATATATATATATATATATATTATATATATACGTATGTACAGACACACACACACACACACTCTCACATATATATATATACATATACATATATAATATTCATATATATTATATATATATATATATATTATATATATATATATATGTATATGTACATACACACACACACACGCATATATACATATATATATATATATATATATATATATATATATATATATATATATATATATATATATATATATATATATATATATATCACGAGTTACCAGACTAGAGCCACGGGTTCGAGCGAAGGGCAACGCCATAGCGACCAAAATCACGTGCCGCGGTGACCCTCCCCGCCGCCTTCCTTTGCGAAGCCTCATCCCCCCCCCGCCCCCCCTCGTTGCGTGCGAATTCTCCTCCGCCGCGTGACGTCATTCCGAACGGAGCGTCGATGCCATAACGACTGAGCCACAAACGAGCTGAGCGCGTCTCCGCGATCGGCTCATTAGGCGAATCGGCGTTTCCATGGAGATCCCCGGGGCCGCAGGTGTCCTTCGCCGTCGCGCTGAGGAACTTGGGCGCCGGGAGACACCTCCTCCTCCGCCGGGGACTCCGGACGGCGCCACCTCGCCCGCCCCCTCGAGAGCCTGGCGAGTGAGAAAATTCAATTTGCGAGTGGATAATTCTGTTTTCTTTTTCTTCCTTTTCTTTTTCTTCTCTTCCCCGGCTTGAGTTTTATCTTCTTTTTTCCTTCCTTGAGTTTTATTTCTCCTTTTTCGTTCTTATTTTCCGTTTATCCCTTGTTCTTCAGCCCTTCTGTGCCCCCCACTGTCGACCGAAACGACGCAATGCGCATTCGAAGGGACCAGAAACGACCTCTGAGAGTATTGACACTTTCGGAATATATTTGTTTGCTTGAAACTTTGGCCGTTAATACGGTAGTTTGGCTAAGTTAAACGAGAAACTTGGCCTTTAAAAGGAAATACGAATTTCGACTCAGGAAGGCCTCGGGCGTCCCTAACGACCCCCGTTTGGCTACGTGCCCTTCGGTGTCGAGATTTGTCTACGCTGAAGGAGGCCCGTAAACACCGAGCATAAATTTGGCGGCGTTGGCGTTTATCACACGCGGAGCGGATGTTGGCGGAAAGGGCGACGCGCCAGAAATCTAATCGCTCCGCCGTATTTTATCCTCGTTCCTGTTCCCGGATGTTTTTTTTTTTTTTTTTTTTTTTTTTTTTTTTTATTCGAGTGCCTATTGCGGTAGTTTACATTTTCAGCGTTATTAATCACAGCGTTATTATGATTATGGTAATACGAGAAAGATTAGGTCTCGTGATATGATTAATTGCATCAAAAGAACAGTATGAATAGTAAATGATAAATAATGATTTGAAACAAAAACTTAATGATAACAATAATGAACAGTCAGTATAATTAAAAAAAAAAACATTACTCCTCTCCAAATTACAATCATGGCTATTGTAACGAGAGAACTAGTGACAAAAGGCCGGTTTGGTAAACATTGCGCGAGGCCCGACCCAATACAGACATGCATGTACACAAATTGAATACATTTATATCTAGACATGCATACCTATCGCTTAAACAGATAGATAAATGTATATCTATCAGATCGATGAACAGAAATGCATTTATTTTTGTGTATATGGATGTCCGTACATATGAATATTCATTGGGTCGGGCCTCATACAATTTTAACAAACTGATCATTGCCTCACACAATGCTAACATACAATTCTTACATACAATTGTTTTTAACATACAATTATTTCCAACATAGAATTATACAATTCTAACATACAATTCTTACATACAATTATTTTTTAACATACAATTATTTCTAACATAGAATTATACAATTCTAACATACAATTCTAACATACAATTCAAACATACAATTCTAATATACAATTCTAATATACAATTCTAACATACAATTCTAACATACAATTCAAACATACAATTCTAATATACAAATGAAATCACAATTAAATACAATTCTAACATTTACAACAATTCTAAATACAATTCTAAATACAATTTAAACATACAATTAATTATACAATTCAACATACAATTCTAAATACAATTGATACAATTCTACAATTTCTAACATACAAACATACAATTCTAACATACAATTCTAATATACAATTCTAACATACAATTCTAACATACAATTCTAACATACAATTCTAAAATACAATGCTAACAAACTGATCATTGCCTCACACAATCATTGCCTCACACAATCATTGCCTCACACAATTCTAACAAACTGGTCTAACATGTTCACGTCTGATATTAACGATGACTTTTTCTCCTTCAGCCACGGGACGAGGTGCGCCGGCGAGGTGTCTGCGGCCCGAGACAATGGGGTCTGTGGCGTCGGCATCGCGTACGACTCTCTGGTTGCAGGTAAGTGCACGATAGGTCCTTCCTGGCAGCTCCGTCTCTTTATAAGTGTGGATAGATAAGTGTGTATTTGCTTCCCTCTTCATACAAGTAGTTGCGTCTGACTTATTGGTATGGTCTGGCGTACTGTGGGTTTACCTTCTCGGCTTTACTACTGTGCCTTACGTACTGTGGGTTTACGGTACTCCCTTCTCGTCCTGTCGTACTGTACCTTCTCGTCTGACGTACTGTGGGTTGTCCCTGTGGGTTTACCTTCTCGTCGTGAACTGTACTTGTGGGTTTACCTTCTCGTCTCGTCACGTACTGTGGGTACCTTCTCGTCTGGTACTGTGGGTTTACCTTCTCGTCTGGTACTGGGTTTACCTTCTCGTCTGACGTACTGTGGGTGGCCTCCTTCACGTCTGACGTACTGTGGGTTTACTTACGTACTGTGGGTTTACCTTCACGTCTGACGTACTGTGGGTTTACCTTCACGTCTGACGTACTGTGGGTTTACCTTCTCGTCTGGTACTGTACCTTCACGTCTGACGTACTGTGGGTTTACTTCTCGTCGACGTACTGTGGGTTTACCTTCACGTCTGACGTACTTGTGGGTTTACTTCACGTCTGACGTACTGTGGGTTTACCTTCTCGTCCGACGTACTGTGGGTTTACCTTCACGTCTGACGTACTGTGGGTTTACGTCTGACGTACTGTGGTTTACCTTCTCGTCTGACGTACTGTGGGTTTACCTTCTCGTCTGACGTACTGTGGGTTTACCTTCTCGTCTGACGTACTGTGGGTTTACCTTCTCGTCTGACGTACTGTGGTTTACTTCTCGTCTGACGTACTGTGGGTTTACCTTCTCGTCTGACGTACTGTGGGTTTACCTTCACGTCTGACGTACTGTGGGTTACCTTCCGTTGACGTACTGTCGTCACGTACTGTGGGTTTACCTTCACGTCTGACGTACTGTGGGTTTACCTTCACGTCTGACGTACTGTGGGTTTACCTTCTCGTCTGACGTACTGTGGGTTTTACCTTCACGTCTGACGTACTGTGGGTTTACCTTCTCGTCCGACGTACTGTGGTTACCTTCACGTCTGACGTACTGTGTTTACCTTCACGTCTGACGTACTGTGGTTTTACCTTCTCGTGACGTACTGTGGGTTTACCTTCTCGTCTGACGTACTGTGGTTTACCTTCTCGTCTGACGTACTGTGGGTTTACCTTCACGTACTGTGGGTTTACCTTCTCGTCTGACGTACTGTGGGTTTACCTTCTCGTCTGACGTACTGTGGGTTTACCTTCTCGTCTGACGTACTGTGGTTTACCTTCTCGTCTGACGTTACTTGTGGGTTTTCCTTCTCGTCTGACGTACTGTGGGTTTTCCTTCTCGTACTAACCTTCTCGTCTGACGTACTGTGGGTTTACCTTCTCGTCAACTACTTCTCGTCTGACGTACTGTGGTTTACGTCCACTGTGGTGGGTTTACCTACTGTGGGTTTACCTTCTCGTCTGACGTACTGTGGGTTTACCTTCTCGTGCAACTCTACTACCCACAAAGACGCAGGAGCTAAGCCACAGTGAATTACACATCAAACAGCTGATCACTACAGTCAACCCCCCACTAGAAAGCCCTCGACGAGCCACAAACGAGAGCGCAGCCACCCACGAGCGCCATAGAGAACACACACACAAGTAGAGGATAGTTAATTACACGTCACGACTTCGTACCTACCACGTCATTTATTGATCACGGGAGACAGGTGCCGGGAGATCCCAGCCGAGTCCCGGAGCCTCACGACCTACATAAAGCGGGAAATGAGCTTTCTACACCTAATGGCGGAGCTCGTCTTTTATTTTATTTTATTTTATTATTATTATTTTTTTTTAGGGGAGAGGGGGATTCCTTGGTAGATAATTCCCGCATGTGTGGTTTATTTGTTTTTATTTATTTATTTATTTATTTATTATTATCATTTTTTTTGGGGGAGGGGATTCTTAGGTAGATAATTCCCGCATATGTGGCCGATTTTTTTTTTTTTTTTTTTTTTTTGGGGGGGGAGCCTTTGGTAGATATTCCCTGCATATGTGGTTTATTTTTTCAAGGGGGAAGGGAGATTCTTTGGTAGATATTTCCCGCATATGTGGTTTATTTTTTCAAGGGGGAGGGGGATTCTTTGGCAGATATTTCCCGCTGGTTCATTTTATACATAGTGACATAGTTTTGGTGGGATAGTTTTGGCTGTGGGTACGAAGGATTGGGCGCGAGAATTAGTTTTGTTTTGTAGTTCGTACTGTGTTCCGACTCTGAAGTTTATGGTATGTGATCAACAACGCGTTAATTCTGCCCAAAACCGATTGCATAAACCCTGATCGTTACACATACGGATGCTTCTGCCCGCACCACTTGATACGTACACGCAGATGTTTCCACTTGCACAGATGAGTACATGTGCCCTGGCGCTTGGCACGATCGATTCCCGGAGCCTGGCCCTTCAGAGCGTTCAGACTTTCATCTAAATCCACCTAAACTCATTAATGATTTCACCTAAATCCACTTAGATTCATGAATAATAACTATATCTGAATATTCATATAAACGCTCTTCTCCAAACCCATATATGATAATTAATAAATTCACCGATATTTCACCCAAAACTACTTATCCTCATGATTGGTTTCACCCAAAACACTTAACCTCATAGATAATTTGACCCAAAACCCTTAACCTCATTGATAATTTCACTCCAAACCACTTATCCTCATGAATAATTTCACCCCAAACCCCTTAACCTCAGGAGTCATTTCACCCAACGTCACTCACCCTCATGAAAACAACCTCACCAAAACCCACTCCACCTCCGGAGTAATTTCACCCACCACCACATAACCTCATAAAAAAACGATCCCACCCAAAACCCCACAACCTCCACATCCACATAAAACCCACAACCTCCACATAAAACCCCACAACCTCCACATAAAACCCCACAACCTCCACCCCCACAATTCCACATAAGACAATCACCCCACATAACCGCCTCCCCTTCTCTCCCAACCCAGGAATTCGCATGTTGGACCAGCCCTACATGACGGATCTGATCGAAGCCAACAGCATGGGACATGAGCCGAACCTCATACACATCTACTCGGCCTCATGGGGACCTACTGACGATGGGAAGACTGTGGACGGACCGAGGAACGCTACCATGAAGGCAATTGTGAGGGGAGTTAATGAGGTAAGGGAATGAGGAGAGAGAGGAAGAGAGAAAGTAAGAGTGGAGGACGGAGAGAGAGAGAGAGAGAGAAAGAGAGGGCGTGGGGGGGAGGGAGGAAAGAGAAAGAGAGAGGGGGGTAAGAATGGGGGTCAGAGAGAGGGGGAAGGAGAGAGGAGAGAGAGAGAGAGAGAGAGAGAGAGAGAGAGAGAGAGAGAGAGAGAGAGAGAGAGAGAGAGAGAGAGAGAGAGAGAGGGGGGGAGAAGAGAGAGAGAGAGAGTAAGAATGGGGACAGAGAGAGAGAGGGGGAGGAGAAAGAAAAATGAAGAACAGAAAGACAAAGAGAGAAAGAGAGAGGGCGGAAAAGGGAGACAGATAGAAGCGAGACGAAAGGAAGAGACAGAGAGAAAAGGAGAGAGGGGTAAGGACAGAGACAAAAGAAAAAAGAGGAATGGGGAAAGAGAGACAGAGGGAAAGAAAGGCGGGGACAGAGAGTAAACAGAATGAGAGAAGGGAAAGAGAGAAAGGAAGAGAGGAAAAGAGGTAAAGTAACAATATGTCAAAGAAAATACGGAATAGAAAAATAAAATGAAAGAAAGAGCATCATAGAGCATCATCATCCTCATTACTATTATCATCATTATTTTATTGCTATTATTGTTATTATCATTATCTAATGGTATCATTGTATCCATAATAGCAAATACCTTTATCATTATTATTATCATTATTATTGTTATTGTCCTCATAATTATTATTATTATCATTGTTTTTTATCATTACCATTTTTATTGTCATCCTGATTATTGTTATTGTTATTATAGTCAGTAGTAGTAGTATCATTATCATTATTATTACTATCAGCTTTGTCATTATCATTATTATCATTATTGTTTTTATTGCAACCATTATCATCAATATTATTTTATCATTATCATCATTTTCGCTATCGTCATCTCTCATTTTTTTTATCTATTCAGTCTTTTAATTTCTTATTTTTTTTTTTCCAATCTCCATTTTAAAAATCAAATCTATTAATAACAATCTGCTTTGATATTTCATACGTCAAACCTGTCCTCCAAACGGATGTTACGACCCAAATTTTCCCTAATATTTTCGGCAGCTACAAATATACGAATATATATATATATTTTCTTATATATATATATATATATATATATATATATATATATATATATATATATATATATATATGTTTTCTTCCAAATCGTACAGCGTGACTTTATAAAGTAATTCCATTTTTTAAGAAGAGGGGAGAGGGGCATAAACCTTTTCAAAAAAGCGTACAGACGAAATTATTTGGAATTTAGTCAAAATAGGCTACGTAATTGGCTTACAAAAGACGATAAGGGGTTTCTCTCTCTGTCTCTGGCTCGTTAGCTCGCTCTTCCTCTCTCTGTCTGTCTATCTCTTTCTATATGTATGTCATTTTGTCTGTATGTCTGTCTGGCTCTGTCTATCTGTCTATCTATTTATCAGTTCATCTATCTATCTGTATCTATTCATCTAGCTATCTATCTGTATCTCTTTCTATCTATCCTTCTATCTGTCTGTCTGTCAATCTATCTATTTTTCTATCTATCTATCTATCTATCTATCCATCCATCTGTCTAGCTGTCTATCTGTCTGGCAGTTTATATATCTATATACCTATCTATCCATCTACCTTATTTATTTATCTGTCTATCTACATATATATATATATATATATATATTATATATATATATATATATATATATATATATATATATATATATATATATATATATATATATTTATATCTGCCTATATATCTTTATCTATCGATTGATCTATCCATCTTTCTATCTGTCTGTCTATCTACCTAGCCCAGTCTATCTAGCGCTCTCTATCTCAATTCACGTCCGCCTATCTATCTATCTCTCCCACAAACTTTCGCTTACACACTCTCTCTCCATCTCTCTCTCGTTCTCTCTCCTTCGTACTCCAGACGTTGGAAAAATAAACGGAAAATAACTTTGTCGTACAACTCTGACTTATTGCAGTTTATTGAAACCGGGTTTGGGAGGTTGCTTATCAACTTAGGAGCGAAGTAAGTCTTGCAAGTTGTGTAATTTGGCCAGATTACGATCGTGTCACGGTTCGCCTTCTTCTCAGTGTTTCTTTTTCTTCTTTTTCTTCTTCTCTTCTTTTTTCTTTCTTTTCTTCTTCTTCTTCTTTTTCTTCTTCTTCATCTTCTTCTTTTCTTTTCTTCTTTTCATCTTCTCCTTCTTCTTCTTCTTCTTCTTCTACTTTTTATTTTTTAGCGTTCGAAAACTGTATATTTGTTTTCCTGTTTTGTTATTGGTACGGTAGTTTATTAAATTATAAAATTAGTGTTAACGTTTATAGAAAAGGAACATTTGGTTTTACTGTTACGAGGTTACGGTCATGCAACGGTGCGCTTAACGATCGTCTTATATTTTTCTTCTATTTCTTTTCCTTTCTTAAATCGTTCGAAATCTACAACGATTGCATTTTGTTTTTGGTATTATTCTACGAAAACCCTTTTTGTATTCATATATATTTATTTTTAGTCTGGGTCCGCCAATTCATTTAAGTGTTGAAATGTGTAACAAAATAGACACATTTGGTTTTACTTTGCTGCGAGATTACGACCGTGGCATGATGGTGCGCTTTACGACTTTTTTTTTTTATCTTCGTCTTTTCTCTTCCACAATTCGTTCGGAAAGCGTCTCATTAGTAAACGTATTTAGATCAGCTCTTTATATTCTTTCCTAAATTAGACCAAATTCATCTTGATATCATGATCGTTTTTATCATTATTATAATTATTACTATTATTATAATCATTATGATTATTATTATCATTTGGAGGAGTCATGATATCAGCTTGCCTTTCCCTTCGTCGAATTGCGCAAAACTAAGACAATGACTTATTTAGGGTCTTATAACCGGCAACAACTTATTCAGGAACTTCTAGAGCATTTGAAGCCTTTGCCACCGGATATTGGCGCTAATAACATGACTGTTTCGGTAACTCTTCCAAACGACTTTATCTAATCGTCCGGCTCTCAGCCTCCTTCTGAAGTTTGTAGCGGAGGGAAAGAGAGAGAGGGAGCGAGGGAGGGAGGGAGGGAGGAGGAGGGAGGAGAGAGAGAGAGAGAGAGAGAGAGAGAGAAGAGAAAGAGAAAGAAAGAGAAAAGAGAGAAGAGAGAAAGAGAGAGAGAGAGAGAGAGACGCAAAAGAAAAAAAGAAAAAAAAAGATAAAGAAAGAAAAGAGAAAGAGAAAACACAAGCCAAACAAAAAATAAAAATAAAAGAGACATCCAAACACACCGACACAGCCACACAAACAAACCAAACCAAACCCCCTCAGACCGGAGCCCTAACGCCACCCCCTCCCCCTCCCTTCCCCCAGGGTCGCAACGGCCTCGGGAACATCTACGTCTGGGCCTCTGGCGACGGCGGCGAGGACGACGACTGCAACTGCGACGGCTACGCGGCCTCCATGTGGACCATCTCCATCAACTCCGCCATCAACGACGGCTCCAACGCCCACTACGACGAGTCCTGCTCCTCCACCCTCGCCTCCACCTTCAGCAACGGAGCCAAGGACCCCAGCACAGGCGTGGTGAGTCGGGGGTTGGGGGGGGGTTGTTGTGGGTTGGGGGTTGTGGGGTACTATGGGTTGGGGAGGGGGTTGTGGGTTAGGGTGGGTGAGTCGGGGGTTGGGGTGGGGTTGTTGTGGTTGGGGTTTGGGGAGTGGGGTTTGGGGTGTTGGGTTAGGGGTCTGTTTGGGTGGGGTTGAGGGTTGGGATGGAGTGGGGGTCGTAGGTCGTGAGTCGGAGATCAGCGTTCAGATCGTAAGTCATTAGCCGTGAGTTATAATGTCAGGGTGAACACTGCTAATTCGATACTTTACCACTTGCTCCGCTGCAGTGTGGGTAAGTGAGCACGTTGATGACAGTACTAAATAATATAACCCGATAAAACAGTAATTAAATACTAATAAATAAATCATAATGATAATGGATAATAATAATGATAATAACCACAATAACATAATAAAATGAATAACGATAACATTAATAATATAAGGCAACAATGATAGTAAACAACAATGAATATAATAATTAATAATAACAGTGATAATAAATGATAATGGTAAAACGACACAATAGATGATATATACATAATACTATGATAAATACTATATAATATATAAATAATGATATACTATATATGAATACTATATAACATATAATGATATATATATATAATATATATATAATATATCTAATATACTATATACACTACCATGATAATAACATACCCTATCGCCACACAGGCTACAACGGACCTCTACGGAAAGTGCACGAAGACCCACTCAGAACCTCCAGCTGCAGGCTGCAGGAGTCTTCGCCCTAAGCCAGTAAGAGGGGGAGGAGGGATGGGGTTCGGAAAGAGGTGCGGAAGGGGAACAAGAGGGATGGGGTTGGGGATAGAATGGGTAGGATAAAGAGGAGAAAAAAGGGGAGGAAAGGCGGCGGGGGAGAAGGGAAGGAGGAATGTGGGTGGGTAGGGAGGAGGGAGAAGGGAGAGAGGGTGGGTAGGAAGGGAGGAAGAGATGGAGGAAAGGAGAAGGAGTAAGAGAAGTGAAAGGAGAGAAAAAGAGGGTAATAAGAAACGGAAAATGAGAAAGAAGAGGCATAAACAGAGAGGAGAGAAAAGACAGGAGAGAAAGAACTAAATCTAACGATTCTCTCCTCATTCAACCAACCAATCAAATACATTCTTTCCTTCTAAACATTCTCTTCATATTCATCTTTCTCCCCCTCCCTTTTAAACATTCTCTTCATATTCGTCTTTCTCCCATTCGTCTTCCTCCCCCTCCCTTTTAAAAATTCTCTTCATATTCATCTTCCTCCCCCTCATCCCTAATTCTGCGCCTCTTCCCCAGCCCCAACCTGACCTGGCGAGACATCCAGCACCTGACGGTCCTCACCAGCAAGAGGAACTCCCTCTTCGACGCCAAGCACCGCTACGACTGGCACATGAACGGCGTTGGTCTGGAATTCAACCATCTCTTCGGCTTCGGTGTGCTGGACGCGGGCGCCATGGTGGCTCTGGCTCGGGACTGGGTGACTGTCCCGCCGAGGTACCACTGCCAGGCCGGGATCTACCAGACACCCAGGTTGGTAGCGGGTCCTGGGGGCCGGTTCGTCGGGAGCTCCGGTATTCGTCTGGTGGTTTGGAGTTTGATGGGGTCGCGTGTTTAGGAAGGGGACAGGGAGAGTAATAGTGCGAGAGAAAGGGGGGAGGGAGGCAGAAAAAAGAGAAAAAGGGAAAGAAATTGAGAGGTAGATTATTATTGTCTTTTTTTCTGCGCATGACCTTCACAGGTAATGCGTGAGAGATAGAGAAGGGGAGACAATTGATTACTTTGGTGCCAACAAGCGTCCTCACGCCCAACCCACAGATGACATTGTACCTTTCACAGTGACTTTTGACGGTCCAATTAACAGTATTCCATTTCACTGAGACAGGTGTTTCATCTTACAAAAAGAGTGTTTTATGAATTAAAGGTCTGATCTATTACCCTACCCAGTAAAACTACATATCAAATCGTTTCTTGGACCAACAACCCAATAAAAGTAATTTCGTGCATCTTCTTTTCGAGGTAAATCAGAAGGCATTTTACATTGAAATATATTTTCTTAGCTAATTTTGGGACATTTGTAAAATGATAGACATTTTGGCTTCAAATATATATATATTTTTAAAATAATAACATTATCTAAAAATAATTGGTCAAAGTTTTACTCTGCATATTTAAAACGCATAAACTAAGCCAACATTACAAAACACAGCAGCCAAACAAGAATCCCAAAGTCCCCATCAATACCCCCAAAGGCAGAGCGCATCCCCCCTCCCCCCCCCCCCCAGGGCCCCCACGCCCTAACAGCCTCCCCGGCCTCCCCCCCAACAGGAAGATCAGCGTGAACGAAACCATCGAAATCAAGATCGAGACGGACGCCTGCGCCTGGAGCGACACCGAGGTCAACTACCTGGAGCACGTGCAGGCGGTCATCACCCTCAACGCCAGCAGACGCGGCGACGTGGAGCTCTTCATCGTCTCGCCGATGGACACCAAGTAGGTCCTGCTTGGCTGTGTAGGGGAGGCATGGGAGGAGACGCACACGTGAATGCGCACACATACACACACGCGTGTATGCGTGTATGGAGATAGATAGGTAGATAGATAGATAGATAGATGGTTACACAGATAGATAAGATATATATGTATATATATGTGTGTGCATGTGGATAGAGATAGATAGATAGGTAGATAGATGGTTAGACAGATAGATAAGATATATATGTATATATATGTGTGTGTGTGTATACATACGAATATATATATGTGTGTGTGTGTGTGTCATCCATTGGCAGTGTGGGATTTGAGCGCAGATCAGTAAGATTACTAAACGAGAACGCTGCAGCTGCACCAAATAAGTATTTTGTATAATGCAGCGGTAGCGATCTCGTCTACCAATCTTGACCTGCGTCCAAAGCCCACACTGCCAATGGATGGTAACCACGCCATTCCTTGCACACAGAGGCTAATTTAGTTTTGTCAGTCATACAAAACTTGAAGTTACTATCCTTATTATCATCACACACACACACACAAACAAACACACACACGCACACACACACACACAAACAAACACACACACACACAAGCAAACACACACACACACAAACAAACAAACAAACAAACAAACAAACAAACACACACACACACACACACATACACAGTCATTATATAGATACACTAGCCCTGATTCGTGCATATTCATACTTCCTTGTAGATGAGTAAGATTCTTGCAAAACATACATCATCTTACAAAGTCTTCTTTCCATATAATTCTCATTACTTTGCTACACGAATAAGCGTATCGAGTTACATACATAGTTATGAAAAGTTATACCGGGAAGATGAAATGGAGAACCCGGAGGTTTATTTTGGCGCTTCTTGTAATGGTTATGAGTTTTGTAAGTGCGTGTGTTTGTGATGATAAGGACAATGATGATAATAATGATGATTATGATGATGATGATGATAATGATGATAATGTCAATGATATAATTAGTTATAGTGATAATGATAATGATTATGATAATAATAATAATAATAATAATATAATATAAAAATATAATAATAATAATATAATAATAATAATAATAATAATAATAATAATAATAATAAACAATAACAACAATGCTAATTTAACAATAAACAAAGAAATACACAAAAACAATAACACCCTCCCCCCCCCTTCTCCCCCCCCCCCCAGGTCATGATCCTGAGCAGGCGGCCGAACGACGACGACTCCCGGGACGGTTTTACGAAGTGGCCCTTCATGACCACCCACACCTGGGCGAGAACCCCCGGGCACCTGGAGGCTCATGGTAAGGGCACCGGGGGGTTGGGGGGGGGGGGATGGGAGGGGTTGGGCGGGGGGTGGGGTGGGGTGGAAGGAGACCACTGAATGCGCGTGTTTGTGGTGGTTTTGGTGTGATTGGGGATGATGGGTGAAGATGGGTGGTGATTGGTGATGATTAGGGATGGATGATTAGTGAAGATGGGTGGTGATTGGAGTTGACGTGCTGATTGGTGATAACTTGGATGAAGTGAGGTGGGTGATGACTTGCTATGATCAGTGATGATTGGGATGATGACTTTGTGATGATCAATGAAGATTGGTATGAGTATATGGAGGCTTGTGAAATGGATTAAGATTATTTTTAAGAAATATATAAATTTAGTTTGTATGATGAGAAAAATGTGATTTTGATAAGCAAAAAATATGGAGATATGATAATGATAAATGATAAAATGTAATTAGATTATTTTGAGGTTTGACATGTCAAAAAACAAGCTAAAATAATGTGAGTGAAGTTAGGATACATGATAAATGAATAACGGTTCCTATCGTGTGTGTGTGTGTGTGTCTGTGTGTATGTGTGCGTGCGTGTTTTGTGTTGTATTTGCTTTTATTATGTGTGTTGTTGATGCTTATTTTAGGCACACATTATGTTTCAATACCACCTCTGAGCACATTATTTACGGAAGACTACTAACCAGACACTCCTATTTTCTCATCCCCTCTCCTCTCTCCCGTCCGCTCGCCCCTTCTCCGACACCTGCCCATATTTCAGCTCCCCACTCTCCCGTTCCCTTCACTCTCAAACGCGCGGCTTATTCCCCCTTCTCTTACACGCGCCGCTTCGCCTCATTTCCCTTCCTCCACTTGCTCCCCCAGGCCTGCCCCTTACCCAGACCTCCCTTCTCCGCTTCTGCCTCCGCCTGCCCTCGGGCTCCTGTCGCAGTCACGTTGCCGTTCTCGATCCTCCGCGGCCTACCACGAGAACCCCTATTGGCCGTTGCTGCCCCTCACCAGCAACTCTTCTCCTCCGCCTTAATCCACCGTTCTTCCCTACCGTCTGCCCTTTCACTCTCCCGGCCTCCCCATCTGTCCCGCTAACACTCGTCCCTCACTACTTCCTCCCACTTCACCCCGGCCTCGCCTTCTCCCTCTCTTGCCCTTCACCGCTTCCAGCCCCCGCGCCTCCCACCTCTTCTTCCCCTACGCTCGTCCTACCACCTTCCTCCTGCCTCCCCTTCTCTCCCCCTGACTGATTAGGGCTCCCCTGCATTCCCCCTACCCTCTCCTCCACTACCTTCCCCAACTGCCCTCGATCCTTCCTCCTGCCCCGGCGCCTCCCCCTCTTGGCGACCCTGCCCTTCCCGCTTCCTCCTACTCCCCCCGCCTGAACGCCTTCCCCTTACACTCTCCTTCCCTCTCCATTCGCTCCGACTCTACCCTTCCTCCCACCTTCCTCCCCGACCTGCCCCGGAGTCCACCCTCTCTCCCTTCCACCTTACCTCCCCCTAACCCTACCCGTTCATCCCACAGGCGCCTTCACCCTCTCACCCCTGCTCTCTAAATTCCTTCCTCCAACGCTCCCGAATGCGCCTGCCCTTCCCTCTGATCACCCCTGCCCCTCATTAGATTTCTCCTTCCACATTTCTCCTCCCGCTCTACCCCTTCTCGTGTGACCCACTGCAGCCCATTCACACGCTAGTACGACCTCTCGCTTGCCCCTTCTTCCGCCAATACCCTTTGACAGTGTAGACGCACGCCCCCGTACCTTCTCCTCGCTCTACTCAACTTCCTTAGTCCATCCTCATCCTCCCCCCTCTCATGCCCCTCCTCCTAGCCTTCCTCCGTCGCAGGCGCGGTCCTTGAATGCGCGAGACGGACCGAGGAGGAGCTGGATAAAAGGGAATGGGACCTAGATAAGCTCCACGGGACACGCGAGGAGCCCTACGCCCACCTGCCCGTCAAGGATCCTCACTCGAAACTCGCCATTGTCAAGAAAGCGCATCAGGACAAGAAGATTTAGGAACACACCAAGATTACTTGCTTGAAGAATCATATTTTTTTGAGAGAGAGAGAGAGAAGGAAGAAAAAAAGATATATATTATGATCTGTTATATTCAACTCCCTGACGAACAACAAAAGAAAAGAAAAAGAAAAAGATATGTACTGTATTGATTTTAACAATTGGATACTGGAAGATGAATTATAAGTTAGAAAAAGAATATATAGATATGATGATAACATAGAGGACTAAGATTAAAATCTCCGAAAATAAATGAAATCTCACTAACGATCAGGGTGACTCAGCAGGCATTATAGATGGTTGATTTGATTTGATTTCTTCTTCTCTTCTTTATCTTCTTCCTCTTTTTCTCCGAGGGATTGGTCCCAATCAAGCCTAGCGCGTGGTAGGCCCCACTGAAATAGTCCCCAGCCCTACTCCAGTGGGGCCTTCGCTAGCAGGGACCCCCGAAGGCCCTCGTCTCCCGATGCTTCCGTTTTCTGTGTCCTGTGTCAACCTTCCCGTTTTCTAAATCCTGTGTCAGCCTTTTCCGTTTTCTATATCCTGTGTAAACCTTTCCGTTTTCTATATCCTGTGTCAACCTCTGAGAAATACGCAGACTCTCAGAAATAGAATGGAGATCAGTTTTTAGTATAGAGGTATAACAAAAAATCAGTAAAAAATCAATAAAAAAAGGAAGACAAAAATCCTGTTTTATTTTTGGATTTTAGATGAGAATGCTCTGTTAGTACAGTATAAATATATATATATAAATACATATAAATGAGTAGTCATTCCACGTTATCGTAATGTTCAAACATTCTCTTGATGTAGAAGTCACTTTGGTTCTAATAGTATATATATATCTATATATATATATATATATATATATATATATATATATTATATTATATATTATATATAATATATATATATATATATATATATATATATATATATATATATATATATATATATATTATATATACCCATATCTTATTTTGACGAATTACACATCTCTCCTCTTGTATGCCTGTAGAATCCAAAATTTATTTGTGGTTTAAGCTCAAAAACGACTCGTCTCTCATTTTCCTGTGCACTCGTTGCGAACATCAGCCAGAATTCTCGCATGAGGTTATATGCCAAAATTTGACGGATCAGGAAAAGGACTTTAAGAACAAACAAACAAAGTATCTTCAACATGACTGAGCAAAATATCATGAGTTCTTCACACAAGTTTTCGCTTACAAACACTATACGTTTCATTTTCATTTTATATCTGTTCATGTCTTTTCGTTCAGGTCGTAAGTCATTTCCCTGAATCCTCGTATTCCAAAATGGTCTTGTGTGATGACCTGTGGAGAAGATGACCTGTTTCTCAGTCCGTCTGGTGATATGTCAAGTTCTAACAGCGCGAAGAGTAGAAAAAGTCATTATTCTAGAGCCAGCTCGATACATCATAGTTACACTGACATAATATGAGCTTTGTTTAGTCTTCCTCCTGTTTAAGTTATTGTTTTTCGTCCTTCTTCCTTCATTCTGTTTTGTAGTACTGGAGGAATATTGAAATCTGCAATCTTAGAAAGGGAACAACGTGCGAAAGCAAGAAGATAGAAGAAAACAAAACAAAAATATAAATATATATATAAACAACTACAATATCAATTTCTTTTTGATATTGGTCCCCATATGATAGACTTTACCATCCGTGTTTACTATATTTTTTCCGCATTGTGTGTATTCTGCCATGTTATATTCTGTTGAATCTACATTCTGCTTACCCGATAAGTCAGTATTAATATTCACTCCGTAAAGTTCCATAGTGATATAGTTTGGGCCGTTTAGAGACCAAGGGCGTAGAACTTCTGCGAAGCCCTCTGGGCTCTAGGACGTGGCCGATCGCCTCACAAGCATTCTAAATCTATTGTAACCTGTATCCTACTATATATACCTCAATACCTATCTATTCCTTCTTTAGTATTGTGTATGACAATAAGTTTGTTAGATCAAGATATACATTAATTACAAGACAAATGTTTATAATAATAACAAAAATAATGATAAAAATAAATATATATAGTGGATTTGCATGAACATAATAATATAATACACTCTCACTTGGTGTAGATAATTTATCTCGATTTCTCCTGGTAAGATCATTGATATTTTTGATTTAACTGTCGATTAAATTTTTTCATACTTTTTTATCACTTATCAGACACATACGAAGTACCAAATTAGCTTTCTTTAATTATGCATAGTTTTTAGTAGAACTACAGTTCCGATTTATTGGCTATGCGTCGTCTTGATACAAATGAGACAGAGAGAGAATAGTAGTGAATTGAGAAGAAGAATATGTCTCGACTTTTAGTACACTACTAGGGTTTCTCTTTGTAGTTCTAATTCTTGTTCCCGGTATCAGCTTTGAGGAACCCTTCCTATGTTAATGGTGCTCATGAATATCAGTCGTACAATACAATATACCTTTTGTAATTAAGTTATAACTGTATAGTATATTCATTAGTTTATTATTAGTAACTGTATAGTTGTATTACAGAACATAATCATTAATCTAATAATGTATATAATGAGTATTAGAATTATAATAGTCGATTTGTTATTAATACTATATATCACTTATGTATATACTTACGTACATACATATAAATGTATACTATATATTAATAGTATATTAATTATATATATGGTAAAATACTTATTTTGGTTAATATACATACGGTAAACAGATATAATATATATACAACATATAATATAGTAGGGGTTATTAATAAATTTTGCGCTCTTGAACATATCAATCTGGAATTATTGATCTTGAGCATAGTAGCGGTTTTGGATAACTGATACATTGCCATGATACTTATAGCTAACAAGCCACAATATGCAAACTTAATCCGGGGGGAGGGGGTTCTCTCAAATAGTATTAACTCTCTAGGGGTTGCGATTGAGGATAATAGTCGCTCACAATGTATCGCTTCGGATGACAGTGTATTAAATATTACACGTGTTTTGCTTGTTGATTTATTCAAATACAGAGACACTTTCCTCTCTGGAGCGCGATGGGATCGGCTACGCCGACGAGCAATCACCCAGTAGGGCGATCCACTTCTCCCCTGCGCAACTTTGGACAAACCACAGGGAATGATCGTTTGAGACAATTCGCGCAGCGTGACCCATTGCCGAGAACACCCTTGCCCGGCACACTGACTCGGATGAAGGCAACAGTAACTTGTTGCATAATTGATGCAGGCGAGGCATCTCTTTTGCATGCAAAAAAAACAACATTAGCGCTATAACTGGGTTACGCTTAGGCCTTCCGGTAACTAACCTTTTGCTAGAGTCGATACGACTGAGACAGTTTTCTTTCGTGACCATCTTCCGCTGTTACTCCAATATAGCTGAAGCCAAATTTTGTTCGCTCAGTTCGCTAGAAATACCATGTAACACCCGGCTGAGTACAAAAATGATTCGGGCGTACTGTTGTTGCGTTTCTCACATAAACTTCGAAACAATGCCTTATCACTATAATCACAGCCCTTCTTTATATGATATAGCAATAATTCAAGTATGATTAATGATCATGTCAACACGTACTGATACAATAATTAGGTGCGCATATGAATTTTGAGAAGTCTAAGCACATTCCGATGGATATATTTGGTCTCTCGAAACAGCACATCATGCTCTCGTTAAATTTCAAAATGATAACTGAATACTAATGGGATCAACCCTCATTACAGAGGCGTAATTCGTGTATTCCACTGGTCAGTGACTGTGAGTTTTACTCTGCAACATTAAATTTAACATGTCATTTTCATATGAAATTAGCAATGGTCGTATGGATAATGTATAATTAAGCATATGCCTACTATAGGTATTTTGTCGATGATGGTTTACATGTAGAGTCTTAATACTCTTATGATATCTACAGATGAGTGCGATAACATATTGTGACGTACAAAGCACAGCACGCGCAAATGATAGAACGAGAAAAACCGTGGAGCCACTCTTAGATCGTAGGCAAGACACACTCATCTACATCTATCGTTTCATGTTATTTGTATGCATATTGTTCAATGTTTATATGTCTTTATTGTTCTCGCAGTACGTAGTCTTCACATATATATCTAGAGTTATCGGTTAGCGTTTGGAAGTAGGGTATATATTATCAACATTTTATAATTATTATATTAAATATAGGCCCAATTATATAGTCAATATTGGATATAGATGTTGTGTGGTGGTTGTGTGTGTTGTGTAGTCGTGTGCTGTGTGTGTGTGTAGATGTGGCTTGTACACTCACTCACACGCACGCGCACACACACCTCACTACCACGATATTAACTAGTAAGTGACCTCAAATATTAAGAGAATTTATTGGTTTATTACTATCTGTGCTACATAATCTTTAACTACTGGCGTAAGTATAGGATTTATGCTTGGATAATTTGGTATCTGGGTTGATTTAATTATATATTAATATATTTATTATATTACTATATTTGTATATTGTATATTTCTAAGTGGGTAGTAGTGTTAATATTTGGTTTATTTCTGCTTATTCTATAATTTTTTGTTTCGACACCGTATTGTTTACTTATATTTTTTATCGCCTTTCCTTTATAAGATAACGTAAATGTATTCAATTGCTATTACATGGCTATATAGGGAAACAATACGTATGGGCTTATTTATCGCTTTGGTCATACAATTATGTTTTATTGGTATGTTGTGTAGATTAACGTATGTATTTGTATGTTTCATTCGTTTTGTATATTTTTTTTCATCTCGTTAGATTTTCACCGATTTTATATTTTTATTTGTGCTGAGCTTGTCTCTGGGTGCAATAACGTATGTGTATTGAATAAACTGGTAAAATGCCGTAAAAGGTATGATTCTAATGGTAAAATAAGACTATCTTATGGAAGCGCAATGTGTTGCTCTGGGCGCATATGTATGGATGTAGGGATAGACCGTGATGATATAGATCATATAGGTTAGGTGGGGTGTCTTAGTCTTAATTCCTTTTTTTCATAATAGCTATTACATCTGTACATTAGTTTATTTAGTCTATTTGGGATTTATATAACATTTTGTCTAAGTTCTCAGTCACTCTCTTACATCTTTGTTTGTTTGTTAATGGGAGTCATGGTTTTGTTTTTCGATGAGAACATACTTAGACAATATAATGGGGTATAAATAGCTTTTTCTAAGCGCTTTTACTCGTATCTGTTAAACTTCGCTAGTTTATTGAACTTGACATAATATCATCTATACAGTAATAGGTAGACTCTAGGGTATGAAATGTGGATGTGGTTATCATAGTGTTAGTACTTATAATACTTATATAATGTATATTAAATACTTAGGTTACTATAATATTCTACATTAATAATCATAAACCATTATTATGTTATATGGAATATACGATAGGATTATTACAGTATGGAATAATTATAGTTAATACTTATACGATCCTGAACGTAAAAGACATTAATATCTAGTTAGATATGTATATATATTATAAATTATTATATAGAAAATGATATAGTTACGTAATTAATAAGTTGAGTTTCAGTATTTAATTATAAGTGTGGGTCGTAATATATTAGATATAAAATATTCAGTTTGTTGTGAGAAATATGAATTATTATATTATATATAAGTATTATTATATTATGGCTTGTATGTATATATAAGGTATTACTTATAATTATTGTAGTTATGTTGTTATGGTGTGATATAGTATATTGTAACATATATATACTATCTATAGATATACTATAGGTAGTAGTTTGTAATTATTATAGTTTATTTCATTATTATGTATATTTAAATTCTTATATTTAGTAAATTTGTCTACTCAGGTATATTTACCTATTAACTCTGATATATATCTAATATAACTTTGTGTTAGCACATATATATATAATATATATCCTATCTCAGGAGAACTTTCATGGTGGACTTAGATGTATTTCTGTACATTATCTGATAGACGTTTTTGTACGATAACTGCAAGTAAGAACACTGGAAGACGATATATATAGCTCTACTACTACTGCTATAGTCATTTAACTAATACACAATACCAATTGTTATTATATGTATTTGGATTCTAAGCTAAATATGGCATATACTAAGATGGAGAGATGTTGTAATTCATTAATGATTAGGTGATCTTACATATATATATATGATAATAATATTATATAAGTTCTATATATTATTATAATTGGTATTTATAACTATAGATAATCGACATATCAACTCAATTAATATATATAATATATTATGCATAATTCTATATATAATTACATATTCTATTATTACTAATATAATAATACAGTTTAAATATTATATATATATAATAACTAATATACTATTATAAATAATATGAAATATTATTAATATTTATATAGTTATAATATAATATGATTTTATATATTTTATATATTAACACATCATACTTTATGAAATTACCTACCTCCATATACTATATTGTCTACTACTACTTCGGTACTACCTACTAAGTGATCGTTGCTTACTATCAATAACAGGTAAGAACAGATAATTCACTCATGAATACACACCTCAGTGACTATGACTGAGTCGGCAATGTAACTCATAGAAC
The DNA here is from genome assembly GCF_003789085.1 of Penaeus vannamei. Taxonomy (NCBI): domain Eukaryota; kingdom Metazoa; phylum Arthropoda; class Malacostraca; order Decapoda; family Penaeidae; genus Penaeus; species Penaeus vannamei. Next base: position 135,783 of record NW_020872172.1, read on the forward strand.
TCTCACTATCGCTTTATTATATATTAATCTAGTGAGTATATAGTCTTATAACTAGTACTATAGAAGCTAATTTTCATCATTCTTTATAAAATCCAACACACACTAAATACGACGCATATTATATTTGTCTTCACGCACTCTAGTTTCATATATATTGAATTTTATTTATTTACTACTTGTATTTTTGTTAATATATCACTATTATTAACTTAAATGATATTATCATTATCTACATTTCATGATGAGTTACTGTGTATTAATAATCTAGTAAGGTTGATAATAGGATTAATATATATAGAAATAGGAAGGTTTACACTAGGAATTATATTAGAAAACGGACTAGTAGGCTGACAGATCAGGAAGTTTAGCATTATAATCCAAGGTAGATTAATGCTAGTTTTGTATACTAAACTCACATGACCTCAGCAAGATACACACTCTGAGTATCAACGACATTACGGAGTAACTGAATTGGTAGCTTATCACGGCGCGCACTTGCATACTTAGTGTCTAGCGAAACAAACAGGCTCATAAACAACTTGGAGTAGGGTGGGGTGAGTTTTATATTACAGTAGTAGAGCTTATATAACCATTAATATATACTATAACTACCATACACGACCAGTACTACGTATCACTCTGTAAATATTTACAGGGCACCTCACCAGTGGTGTGTTCGTGTCGCTGGTGTGTGTAGTGTAGATGGATAGATAGTTGTGGTGAGTGTGTGTGTATGTAGAAGTGGTATGATAGTTTAATACATAAATAGCAAGGTAAAGAGCTCACAAGAGCAGCACACAAAGAATATACCAATCTCACATATAGTACCTATTACTACATTAATACAACTCAGACCTTGCTGTATGGAGTCCACATCAGTCGGTACTTACTTGGATCATTTGACTCAAACTTAATATGATTGGAGAGATATTTTATCATTTGTTAATAATTTTCGGTTAACATAAGTATGTAAATTTACCTTTAAGTGTTCGCAGGTTGACAGGTTCATTATAGATCACTATGATTATTATCGAAAACTAATTACTACAAATATCTCATACACTTAGAAATAGAAAACACATCTTGATTTTTTTCTCAAGAAAAGACAATAGTCTAATTCTTTGATTTTATTTTTGCGGCTCAATCAACACACTCGATACTCAGTCCTGCGCTCACAGAGTAGTTAAGACTAGCACCTGTGAATAAGAAAGCTCTTGTCAACCAACATTTCGCGATTGGTTTTTCAAGATGCCGCGGAGTTGTTGCATCTTGCCGTAACTCGAGGTTGTTCTGAAATGAAGTCAAAATCGTGCTTGATCTATTTCTTTACGACACTGTCTCCTGATATGGGTGATATTTGATTTCTGTTTTGCCATCGTAGTCACGCCAGCACACGAGTTCGACTAGAAATAATAAGCACGCATCGCGAGATTCCATAATCAGCTAACTTTCGTAGTATTCGCTACTTGTTAATTGCTGACACATGTCATAGCCATATTATACAACCAAATAAGTCATACTCTATTTTACTGTTTCAGATGATGTATTTAATATTTCATATGCTTATCGTGATTGGTTCCTTCTTTTTAAGTCCCATAGCGTCAAGCGAAGGTCACCAAGTTAATCATATGAAATCTAGCAATGTGATCATAGAAAAAAATCTGAAAAGATCTTTCTTGATTCCTGAAGTGACGTCATCTTTCTTTAGGCATACATCGAATTAGGGTCAGAGTCAACTTTGCTGTGTGATTGGTTGAAGTGGATCATTGTTCATAGGAGGCAGCATGTGTATGTGTTCAGTGTGAAGATGATAGAGATTGGAACTCAGGAAGTGACAATGTTACCGATAGGATGTCACTATTGCAGGCGCTTCATTCTCGCTGTTGATCTTTTCTTAAGACCACCTCCTCGGCCAGTCCATCGCGTTTTGTAGAATTGAGAAAGTGGAGCCTAGACGGGAGAAGAAGATAATGCAGTTGAGAAGAGAGACGGTAGTACGTGGGACGATGTGCATAGAGAGTGTGTGTTAAGAGGAGTAGCCATCTGGAGATAGTTGGGGAGGCATGGGGCATGGACCGTATGTACAAGACACGGGAAGAGAGAGATTTATGGGGAAGAAGGGTTGGGTAATTGTGAAAGGATGAAAGAGTGGCTGTAGAAGGCCAAGGCCAGGGGGAGAAGTGGTGCGAGCATCGCTGGTGGACGTGAAGTAGTATGGTACTCTACTGTGTGGTCACGTGAATCGCTGTGATAGATTATGAGGTGGACAATAAGTTCAGTGGGCACGGGACGTGGAGAGGAGGGTTGGATAGGAAGAGATAGCAAGGCTAGGGGTGCAAGATAGCGCGCAAGTATCGAGAAGAAGTACGAACACGTGACGCCGTTTTGGCAGATATAAAATTCTTAAGGTGTGAAGCAGAGATCTCAATATACGCGGCATGACCGAGTAGGCTTCCGGAAGGTGTTTAGATGTGAGAGGAAACGGGGGAGCATGTGGTGTGCACGAGTTTGAGATGTTACCGGATAGGAGAGGTGTTGGGTGTGTGTGTAGATGCTAGGGAAGGGAGAGGGGCTGACCCAAGCAGCGAGCCACAGCGCACAGGTAGAGGGACGACTATCCCACACCTCTCATGTGGGTTAAGTCAAATGCTGTGGGCCATGTTTTTAATAGTTATTTCAGGAGAATTATTGTTTTAACAGTTTACAAAAAAGAACGCCACTGCAGCGACGTTGTTTGATAAACACGTTACAACATATATCCTCTGTAAAACAAGCAAGAAATGAAGAAATAAACCGTAATAAGAATAATAAATAAACAGGTAAAGGAGAGGAAGCAACAAGGGATAGGGGAGAAATTAAATTTAATATATTATATATATATATATATATATATATATATATATATATATATATATATATATATATATATATATATATAATATATATATATATATATATATATATATATTATATATATATATAATATATATAATATTATAATATATATAATTGATTCTGACTGAGAACTTTAGAGATGGAACCTTCTGATGTCAACACACAGTTCTTAAGCCAAGCTCAGCAAGACAGGAACATCTCGTATACATCCATTGGAATGTAAATGTTTCTTAATATTTCATGATCCTCTTGAGAAATACGGTAAACGCGAAAAAAAAGATGGCAACAACTTGTTACAACATTCTCTTAGTTCATCCACCTGCTCTGTAAATGCTGTGCCTTTCCTTTTCAACACTTACAAAATCTGCCTCATCATTTAACTACATTCAGGTAAAGAACAGCCTACTGATTCCCTTAAATATCTCAAGTTAATTTTGAGCAATTCATAATTCATACAAGAGAAGAAAGAGAATGTCTCTTGTGTTTATAGATGCTCAGTAGAACTACTGAAGTCTGGATGATAACCTTTTGTTTAGAGGGAGATTTCCGTCTTTTGGGAGTATTGCCATTTCTTCTATTTAAAACATTTTCTATGCCAGAAATAGACAAATATAAAAGGTAGTATAACATGACAGGAGTAGATAAAATTACCCAGGCATAGTAAGTACTTAACTGATCACATATCTTATGAAATATAATGATCAGTTCACAGCACATTAAGGCAAACTCACATGAAAAAGTTTACTGAAGATCTCGTTAAGCATTTTAAGCACTGGTGGCAGGAATATATCCTTCAAGTGCTGAATTTAACTTCTTTTTCCTTAGAGTCATGCAAAATGAAGTGAGACACAAAAGATTCACAAAGTATAAACTGACAAAGAGTATCTACTCGGAGGAATGGTCTTCAGCTGCCAGATAAATGCCATACCCATGAAGGCACTATCCTACCCAATATAAAGAAGTTTATGATATGAAATCAATCACATGTGTATCGTGGTTTATATTATGAGATGAATAACATGCTAAAAATTAAGAATGCCCACTCTTTTTGTGTTACACAAATAAAACCACGCATCGGATGGGACAATACTTTACAGTACAGATTATAGTTATTCTACAAGATTTCATTTCTCTTCACAAATTGACAAAGTCAAACTACAAGTGTTCATCTCCTCCAACAGGATATACAGTATGTTTACTATATGCTTCTGTATGTCAACAGTTCATTGTATATTGTGCATAGCAAAGAATGGACAAAGTTTTCTCTTGCACAATGCAAAGCTGTTCTTTTCTTATTCCTTCTCTAGCATGTTCCAGAACATTTATGCATTGTATATGCTATTTATCCAAGCAATAGCAATAAACATTACCAATAGTTGATACTAATCATGAAATCACAAGATGTCTCCCGGCTTTTGTGATGACAGCTCAGAGATAAAAGTAGTAGAACAAAATTGTTGAGGTACTTTAACGGGAAACACTAAACTAAAAATACTATATATCATAAATATTTTTATTTACAAAAAGGTATATTGGAAGGTGAGACAAATTTAAAAATCATCATGGTTTTTGTCTTCAGGTGTGTTGCCACAAATCATTATAACTTTTTATAAATAAACTGAAAAAGATAGTAAACAGATGTACTGTTTTATCTTTATTACATGATGCTCAAATAGAGGAAGATTTAATTTTTTTATTGTAGATTCTGGCCAACACTAACTGCAAGCTCTTATGATACTAACTGAAAGCTCTTAGGATAAAAATTAGTATAAGAACACTTTCTTTTTGATATCAGGGTATGATCAAAAAAAGTTTTACAAAATCAAATCAACCTTTATTATATCAATATAAACAAGTTCTTTAGTATTCAATAACAGCCTATAATAATATTTTAGAAGCAGATAATCCATGATCAGTTTTCTTCTTTTTCTTGCTCGTAGGTTTACTACCACCAGACACATTATCTTGTAATTGTTTGAAGAACGCCTGTGAGGTCTTCATCGTCTTATTTTGTTGCCCATCAAGCTGGAAAGAAAGTAAACACATATCAAGATCCATACTTGAATAATTATGCATGTTAACAGATCAATATTCATCATTGATCAAAAAAGAGAATCAGAGCCAATTATTTTTTCTCCACAAGTCTGAAACTGATGTATGCCGAGGTGAACAAATTACCATAAAAAAAGATGAGAAAGAAAAAATAATTAACAGATATATTAAGGAAATAAATTGAAGGAAAAGAAAGCAAGAAAAATATCCGCAACCTAAATGACCCTCTGCGTCCCTTTACTTCCGAAGTTCCTAGTTCTGGTTCGCACTTTCCCGACTTACCATTTTCACATGTCCTGCCTTGACTGCCTTCTCGACCACCTTCAGCATTGAACTGGCGTTGAGTTTCCCGTCAGGCCCGGCCTTCTTCAGTTTCTCCTTCAGCTTCTTCTCTTGCACAATGGCTCTGCCCTTTTGGTGCTGCTTCTTCTTGCGTCGTTCTCGTTTCTTGTCTGTTGAGGTCCGTTCATCCTTTCCTTTCAGCTCTCCTTGGATTGGAGCTATCAAAAATATAAAAATACAAATAAATAAAAATGAACTAAATTACAAAAATAACAAATATGCTTACATAAAAGATATAACTTGTGATACTCAGTGTGTCTGGACCATTATACAGAAGATCTCACTAATAAATAAAGTGATAATCCTTCAATTTGTACAATTTTACTTCTAGACAGTATATGAGTAAATAATTTACATAATAATACATCTGGTGTAGGTGGTTCTCCTTTTATTTCTACATTAGTGCAAGTGGGAAGTGGATGAATAGTTTAAAAGTTGTACTAACCATTTATAATGGTCCTGTTTAAAGGATTAGATTATCCTTAAGATATTTTTTTTTACATAATTTTGCATGGCAATATAAAAATCAGTTTACTTTATAAATCATAGTAATCACAATTCAATTTCTCCAGTCAACCACAAACACACACACACACACAGAAAAAAAATCATTACAATAAACAAAATAAACAGGCACACCTACCCATGATCTCCTGTGGCGCCAAAGTTGACGCATCACTCATGGCGAGAGGAGTTGCTTCTTCAATGCTAATAGCCGGCAAGTTGCTCTTGATCTTAACCTCAGGTTGAACCTGAAATGCAGTGAATACCATTAACCTTCAGAAAACAAAAATTGCTTTATTCTGTAACAAATACCAACAGTGGCGATACAAAATCACATACTTTTTAAAAAAACTGTTGACTGATCATAAAAAAGGTAATATCAGCAATGAACAAGGTATTAATATAAAAACATGGAAATGCTAATCAGCGTTCGGTGACAGAGCAAAAAGGAATCAAATATAGCATAAGTAATAATTTCATGACAAAAGGAGAAGTTAATCAGTAGAATAAGCAACATGATTCAAATGAAGACAGTGCAGGACTAAACAAGCATAAATCTACTGTGCTTGATCCTTATTATTCTTAATTCATAAGCATTACACTTTGCAAACTATTTACAAATGAAAAACAAAAATCTAAAATCTGTCCATCAAAAAGTATAAACAAACAAAAAAATAATATACACACAAGTATATGAACAATCTATCAACTTAATAAATTACTAAGAAACAAAGTCACATATCAGTCAAGGAAAACACAGACAAACCGAAAAGGGAATGATAGCGTACCTGCTTGGGTATGTAGTGGAAGTTAGCCAGCATGTCCAGCTGCGAAAAGAGACTATCCATCCTCTCTCTAATCTCTTTGTGTTCAGCGGTCTCCTCCTCGTCCTTCTTACTGCTCGCTTCATTTTGTTTCAAGTATTCCTAAAACAATTCAGATAAAACATATTTTTGAATAAAAGGAGCCTACGTATTACCATATAATGAAAACTAAAAAATGCAAATAAATATCAACATAAATCAATAAATCAAATAAAATATCCCTAAAGAATTCATCTGAAATGTACCTACATTCACATGTGTACTAACATTTTAACTAAAAGTAATTTTTCAAAGATGAATGTTTTCAGAAAGAATGTTATGTCACATAAAAAAAACAAAAAAAACAGTCTATCACTATCAAGCACTATTACAGTGCTTAATGGTGATAAAAGTTACTCTAACCAAGGCTCCAACAAGATCTGATCTCCTGGTATTAAGTGGAAAAGAAAGCTTTGATCTGCCTTTCCTCTTCTCTACCCTCTAAAATATCTTCCCCTTCCATATCTAAAATCTAGACAGTCAGTATCATTGTCTCATCTTCCATCAAACTTTGTTAGGAAATGGTGGGTCTTTCTACCATTTCTACAACTTTTTGTCATTCCCTGTCTCACCTGCTCATAAATTTCAGCAAGACTTTGCTTGGACTTCTCCTGGTCCAGAAGAAGCTTTTTCTTGAACTCAAAGGGATCAGCTGCAACCTTCACTTTACGTTCTACATCATCAAAGGCTTTACTCCGGATACGGCCCAATATAACCCTTTCAAGGAGAGTTGTTATGTCTTCTGTGATGACTGGTTCTGAAAGGTAACACATCAAGTGAAGGTTAGAATAAAGAGAAATATTACTTTTTGAGGAGCCCAAAAATACTTTTAGGTGTCACACAGATACAGTCAATAAATGAACTTAATCAAATAGACAATTTGGCAGGCATCTCCCCCATTATATATCTTATATTTTGGATGGCAAGCATGCATGCCATGTCTACAGTAATATAAGTTCATTTACTATATTGACACATAGATGGTTCTACAAGTGCTTAGTCACCAAGGAGTCAGTTATTAGTACTACCTTTCTCACCATTTACTCTTTTTCATGATTTTTGGAAAGCTTCTTTTGTATTAATCTATTGTATTTAATGTTATAAATATTTCAATAACAAGCTAATAATCGTAATATCAATAAGAATAATAACAGTATGCATGTTAATAGTATTAGAAGGAAAAACACATTTTTCCCTCTATTTCAGGGAATGGGGAAATCAGGCGTGATTGCTAGGGCCTTCTAATAGACTCCTTGGTGGCTAAGCACATGTGGAGCCATCTGTATGTAATAAATAAATAAATAAACAAATGAATAAAAAAATAACGGGACAGTACATTAATTTGCAGTTAATGGGTTAAAGAGCCCATCTGGATGTTTTGAGGCTAAAAATATCTGCCCTTGAAATTTTAAGGTGGTATTACCTTAGTAAACTTATACCAATAATTGTAATCTTTTGGATTACCTTAAGACAAGGGGCTATTTCATTACCATTCATCATCTATTTACTCTAAATACAACACAATACAACCCCCCTTTTTTTTTGCCTAAGTTCATGAAATGTTGATATATACCATACTATACAATAATTGATAATCAATATTGTAAAATATCAAGAGAATCCAATGAGTATATGCCTTATTACACAACATAAGACTATTTTGTTGTCATTTGGTATGTATTTGTAGTTCTGGAAAGTTTACAAGACAAAAGTATCTTCACTTCATTGGAAATATGACAAGACTACCATAGCTTTTATTAAAAGGAGTAGATTTAAGATATATTTTTCACTATTTTAACAACTATTAACCTTCTAGATCTACCCTACCTTGCTAACCACAACCAGGGAATTCTGAAGGGGAACTCATTCTATGAAAAATATGTCCAATTTGTCAAATTTTGGGTTAAGATTGAAAGAAAAAGTTGTTATACTGTCTTATACCTGATACAGGCTACTGGAAAGTATTTAGTAAATCCATGAAGTTTATACTTTTTGTAGATAAAACTAATCTCTTCTGTTGTTATTTAGAATGTATTTATGTCTGGGTAGAGTTTGAAAAAAAAAAATCTTTAGGAATATAAGAAGAATGCCTTACAGCTTTTCCTGGGAGGATTAGGCATATATGTGCTTTGCAGATTTTTCAAATTTCTGCCCTCTACAGACTCCAGATGTTTTGCTATCCCCCTAACTAGAATTAGGAGTGGGACTGCAAGCCATCAAAGTTATTCCCATTTAAAATCATGCTTTTTTGTTTATGAACATAAACAAAAAAGCATGATTTTAAATGGGGATAACTTTGATGGCATATTATGCAACAATTAGTATAATGTAATACAATGATTTTTTTTCTTATATTGTGGCAATTTTGTATTGATCTTATTTACATATTTCAAGATCTGAAATGAGTGTCAAACATATCTTCCTTGGAAAATATCAGAATAATGACATATACCTTTCCCTAAGAAGGTGAAAACTTGATTCTTTATTTCTAATCTTGTATGCTTTTACTTGCTACAATCCCCCTTGAGCTTGCAATCCCCCATAAAGTCTCAGCATATCTGAGGAAACACCAGATGATTCTGCACAAGACATAAGAGCAACATCACCCACTAAACTAGCATGATGTCATTAAGGCTTTAAGCATTTTGCTAGCATTCATATTTGACTTCATGGCTTGGCACACTTCCCTGGTAATTTTTGTTTAGACTTTTGTTGACTTGAATTACAATATGATACCAGAGAAGAGCTGTGGCTCAAACAGAAATAGGACTAACCATCATCCTTCAAAGACTTGCCCTTACAATAATAAGATATAAATTCACTTTTACATTCACATCTATACATCAGCAGGAACATATAGATATAAATGAACACAGCTTTCATGACACAAGAGTAAGTCACACACATAAATTCTTCAAGCATGTCAACCTAAAGAACTTCTCGGCCATAAGCTTATACTTAGAGTGCAAGACATATAAATCTTACTTTGTCTAACTCCAATATTGTAGTCCATCTGTTCTTCCAGTGCAGAATTTTCTGGCCTGTTAGTGGCCGAGATTTCTCCTCGAAGATGCCATGGCTTTTCTGTAATAACATCCTCTTCAAGGGTGTTGATCATTCGCATTTCCTTCTCTCTTTCCTTCTCGTATGAAGATTTTGTCTTTAGATAAAAGAGAACACAATGAGTAATCATCCAATGAATCTGGAATGGGTATTCACCAAAAATCCATTGCACAATCCCTTTTACATAACAGACTCCCTTTCGAATCTTTAGAAAAATATGAGTTGTAAGAAAAGTAAAATGTTCATCAAACAGTTACCTCCAACTGCTTCTGGCCAAGTAGAGGCATTGTAGATGAATCACCCTCATTATCCGCACGTTCAGAATATCCTCGACCTTTTGACTCTGCATCATTTTCTTCATACTCTTCTTCGTATTCTTCTTCCTCTTCATCTCTATTTATGTTGGTATTTTCACCCTCTGGAGCTTCATCAAAGAAGTCTTTGTACATAACTTCATCCTACAAGGCAATAGATAAATAAATATATCAGAATAAAATCAATAGCATCTAGGGAAGAAAAAATCTGCATAGGCACTAAAAAATAACTAAAAAAGACAAGCTTAATAGTGGCAACTTTGAAAGAGGAAAAGAGAATTTAAGGACAGAAGAGGGACTTGGTATGATGAAAAAGTAATGAGCAATAAAATGATGACAAAAAATCAAAAAATTATTTTACAGAAGTAAAGTAATTAATTAATTAAACAAAATAAAATAAAATACATATCCATATATACACATATACTTTTACACATAGACACATAGACACAGACACACAGACACACACACTTTCATCATATACCCCAATTACAAATGTATCTGTAAATAAAAGCAGGTAGGTCTAGAGTTAACACACATATTTCACAAGAACATACACATAGATATATAGAAAGATAGCAGATAAATAGTATAGAGATAAAAATAGATGGACAGACTTGTACATAGACTGCAATTTATATATAGGCAAGATATACACATATACACATACAAGAAAAAGATGATGGAAATTTACCTCTTCTTCACCATCTGACATATCTTGCATGTAATCCACATCATCATCTTTTCTGTCATAATTCTGTCCAAGGATATCATTATCAGCTATCCACTCACTCTCTCTCAGGTTGAAGAATTTTGAGTCAACTTTGCTTCTCGCAAAGTTTGAGGGCTTAACAGGTCTCTTCTTTTCAGATCTTTCTTTTCCTATTCTAGATTCATCTCCACTTTCATCTTCAGAATCCTCTTCCTCCTCCCCTTCATTTTCCTCTTCTTCATCCTCATCATCTGTTTCCTTTCCTTCTGGAGCTATGAGTTCATCAAAGTTGTCTGGCTCATCATCAGTATCCATGCCAAAATCCAGATTCAGTCCAGTCTTTTCAATATCCTCGGGCTTTACAAGTAGATCATCCTCACTGTCTTCTCCCTCATCATCTTCCATCTCATCTTCTTCAGCCTCCCCCATGTCATCTTCATTATCATCAAAATCTTCAAAACCACCATCTTCAGAGTCACCCAGGCCACTACTTTCCTCGTCACCCAGTCCACTGCTCCCTTCGTCTCCTCCACCATCAAAGTCCTCATTCTTCCCCTCATCATCTTCCACCCCTAATTTATCATACTTGGCCAGGCTGCTGAGCTTGGCAACCATGAAACACAAGTTAGAGTCATCTAGACCCTCAAGGCTGTCAGGGGAAGCCAACAGTCCCTTGCTCTGTAGTTCCACAAGTTGCCAGATCTGGAAAGCAAGTTATATACAAATAAGAATACAGACCATAACAAACAAGTAAACAAATAAATAAATATGTATATATATATATATATATATATATATATATATATATATATATATATATATATATATATAATATATATATATATATATAATATGCTACATTTCGGAAAAAGGGAATATCCTTAATAAGATATTTAAGAAATACATATTCATATATCATACACCAAATTACACAATAATAATAATAAAAAGAAAAAGAAAAAAATGATACAGTTATACAATTATAAAAGAGAAAGAAAGAAAAAAGTAGAGCTATATTAACCCACTGGTGATGGGTACTTGCATTATCCATTGTACTTTAGTTGCATTAATTTTGTTAACACACAGATAGTTTCAAAAGTACTTGGCTCTCATGGACTCAACTAGGCCTACTTCATCTCTTCAGGGAAAGAAGGTAACTTTCTATCAATGTTATCATGATCACTATGATGAATGTTTCTATTCTCATTACAATATTCATTAATGCTCTAACATCATTAACAGCACAAGTAAAATTCAATGCTTGTGGTAAATTAAGAGATCAAGGGAGCCAAGTTACCCTCTCCCTGGTGACAAAATTAACATAGCAAAACTACAGTGGTCAGTACATGTGTAAGACCTACTGTCAACAGATTAATAATACACTTTGTATTTCTCTCACCTGTTCATCATCAAGGTCATCAATATACAGCTCGGGCACAGCTTCCTTACATTTTGGGAGGTCATGGCATTTCTCTTCATTCTTCATAAAATCATACACTGATTTTGTCTGCCTTATCCATGCTTCCCGAAGCTTACTCTGGGGCCTATAATGTAAGAAATATTGTCATATCAACTATACATTGCATCCTCAAATTATATTTACTTCATATGATTTGAATTTTATTAAGACTTTTGAGAAAAGAATTATTAGTAAATGTCTGTAAAATTATATATGACTGGTCCGTATCTCTTAATCTCTTTTCATCTTTATAAATGTAATATAGTCATTATAAATATAATGTACTAATATACATTGCACACTAATAACACATCGCAAAGTCGTATAAAGAATGACAAATGTTCATACTATGCTAAACTAGGCATGTTGACCAGTAAATCTTCATGAATTTCATGTAATATGAATATAATGTAGCTTTCTGGTACAGAAATTGTTTTTTACAAATGGTCATCAACACCCTCATACGGGGAGGATTAGATGAAAATACATGAACAACGCCTAACGTGACCCAAACATTTCCCAATAATACCCTTAATTATACAATAATACCCCATCTATCGGGCACTGCCATCGCTAAAAAGCACACTGGACATATTCAGGGCTCCAGTAATACCAAACTTTAATGGTTTTAAGATGCGGACTATGCTCGAAAAGTGTCTACAAAACTATCTTCAATTTCACGTTATAGTAATATAACCTTAAGTATTCCTCTGGTTTCTTGAGTAATGTGTTTAACTTCTCGCTGAATGTGTCCATCCTCACGTGTAGCGTTGTGTTTACATCCGAGCCGTGACTTATATTCCAGCTGTTGTGAATAATTTTTGAGTAATGATAAAATTAATTTATAGCACAAGCAAAGTATTGTATGATATTACTATAATGCTTATGAATAAATTATGTATTTTTAAAACAGCTTAATCTAAATGTATATTATTTTTTTAGGTTTGGACAATTATTTTCGTATCTGCTTTACAGTTGATATCAAAACATCTGAATTTTATCGAGATGTACCACTGAAAATATGGAAAAAATATAAAAATATGACCCATTTATACTGATGCTTAGAAAGCAAATATATCCAAAGTGAAAAAACACACACATTATAACTAACATCGCCATCTATTGATTTAAAAGACAACTAATAAAGACGAAATGGGAAAAAAACTTGAAAGGGGGAACTATTATACTGATGTAACTCTATGATTTGACCACCAAAGTTTTATTTAGATTGCATTAGTGATATATAAAAGGGTGTGTATGTATTATCTATGTGTGTATGTATATTTGTACATATACTCAAAGACATGTGTACGTGCGCGCGCGCGCGCGCGCGCGCGTGCGTGCGTGCGTGCGTGCGTGTGTGCGTGCGTGTGTGTGTGTGTGTGTGTGTGTGTGTGTGTGTGTGTGTGTGTGTGTGTGTGTGTGTGTGTGTGTGTGTGTGTGTGTGTGTGTGTGTGTGTGTGTGTGTGTGTGTGTGTGTGTGCAAGCTCGTGTATTCGTAGTTTTCTAAAAGCATCAAATCTGAAATATCACGAAGGGGGCTGACGCTGACAGCGGCGCGTAGCCGCATCTGCCTTTCGTTTCCGGCCCCGAGGGTTTATTATACCTCATCCTGAATAGGGATGAATGACAATGAGTATATTCATAGTGCAAGATATGTATTTGACCGTCTTCAATCCCTGACCCCGTTTTGCTCAAAGTGAAAAAAGGAGCACGTGCGTGTTCACGAGACGCACCGCGGTGCCGATATTGCGTACAAGATCTATATAAGTACTTATATAGACCTTGATTGTGCACACCCTCGCGAAAGCTCTGAGTGCGCACAAAAGATTTCCAAAGGCAAAATCATCCCTTGAAATGCATGAATTGTGCGCCTACTTCCCCAAGGATAGGATATTAAACAATCAAAGAAAGATTATATAGCTCTATAGCCAATACCCACTCCCAAGCATTGCGAAAGTTGTCCCGCTCTTAGTCAGTGATCATTGGGCATAAGTATTACCCTCTTATTTGGCAAAAGGAGCTCACCCCAGCCACGCCTTCGATACCATCTACTAAACATGCTGAGTTTATTTAAAGGATTGGCTGCTGGTATGAAGACTTCATTCCTACCAATCTTGACCATTTTAATGAAACTCTGTCAACAAGTTGGTAATATCATTACCCACCCTCACCCCAGGAACTCTGTCAAACATAGGTCTATATCACCTGAACTACTTGGAAAGTTAGTAAGGCCTACAATAAGTCAGCTAAAACACTTGGGGGTGGGATTCGTACTTACCTACGGACCTTGTTCTCTTTAGTAAAAAGCTTAATGAGGTAACAAGTCCAAAGTGAGAAAAGAGATTGTACGCATGGGTAGAATCGACTGACTCCACGACTCCCATGAGTAATGTGTGGAGGGAAATCAACAAGATTAAAGGCATTGCATATAATGTAACTTATCCAGAAAGGGTATCTTTGTTACTCCTGCGAAATGCTGCGAAAACTCCTCTCTCGACAATCTTCCATTATCCATACGGAGGTGCTCCCTTAAGTCAAAACACAAAAATTAAATTGACTATCAGTGCCAACTTTTAGATAAGGCTGATGCACCATTCACAAGGCATGAACTTCTTGCAGCCATTAAGACTAGCAAATCCACTGCACCTGGGATGATGGAATCACTTGTGACATTCGACTCCTTACAAAGGTACAGGTACAGGGAAGAAACCCCCTTCTCGATCTCTTCAACTTAATCTATACTACAGGCAACTTGCCTACTGCTTGGAAACAAGCTACCATTATACCCATCCCAAAACCAGGACGCCCTGATGAATTTAGACCAATTTCTCTGACATCCTGCAGCACCACATCCTATGCTGATGACATTCACATGCAGGTCTTTGATAGGGGATAATATTTCCTTCAGAGATTCAGCAAAAAGTGCACTTCGCTTGGACTCATAATCAATTTCCAGATCTCATAAATTGACATACATTTCAAGGTTACGCGGGCAAGTTATTGCAAAAACTGACACCTGTATCTTGGTGTTATGATGATCTCCCCAACTCTGTCCCGTTTGGGAAATTGTTTAAAACAGCAGGGAAAGTTGCTTGGAGCGTCTAAGACCTTAACAATATACGAGTATAAGTAACAGATATATAGGTATTTCTGTAAGAGTCCTAAGGTTGATTTACATTCCCTTATGAGGTCCATGATAGATTTTGTGAGCCCGGTTCTTAGTATGTTGCCACATAATGCTCTCCAACCCCTTAAAGTCTTACAGAACAAGGTCATAACTCATTCTTGGTTGCCCCATGACTGCAAAAGTTCTTGTTATGAGGAGAGAGCTAGATCTTCCTTCAGTTCATAGCCGTATTACCGAAGTCAATACCATACTCGGCATCAGACTTCTGCGCTTCTATCCAGAACACAAACTCCCTTGCTTTGTCTAATGAAATGAATTATAGAGCTAGTCATGCCTGGCGGCCTCGATATTCCAATCTCATGAAGTCCAACTTAGAATGGAAGGCTAAAACTGCCCATTATCATTAGTATTATCATTACTGTTATTATCATCATTAATTATTATTATTATTATTATTATTATTATTATTATTATTATTATTATTATTATCATTATTGTTACCATCATCACCATTATCCTTATTATCGGTATTAATATTATCATTGTTATCATTCCTACTATTATATGTCATTATTATTACTATTATCATTATCATTATTATCATCATTATCATTATCATTGTTACCATTATCATTATCATTATTTTCTCTATTGTTATTACTTTTATCATCATCAACATCATTATTGTTATCTTGAAGATGATAATTATAATATAATGATGATGATAATGATAATGATATTAATAACAATACTATTACTATTGCTAAAGATGAAAATACCGATAATACTACTAATAATAACAATAATAATAATAAAAAACAATAATGATAATGATGATAATCATAGCAATGATAATAATGATAACAGTGATGATAATAATGATAATAATCACAATAGCAACAACAATAAAAGCAATAACAACAATAATAATAATAATAGCAATGATAATGATAATAACAATAGTAATGAGAATGAGAATGAAAAAATAATATCGATGATGATCATAAAAGTAATGTAGTAATGATATTGATAATGGTAATCATGCTGTTGATAATACACGCACATGATAATGATGATAATTATGTTTCCATACTTTTGAGTGATTATCTAATAGAAAAAATAAACATTACTGGTAATACTTTTTTAATATTCCCATCCGCACCTTACTTTCACTCTCCTTCTCTGTCTCTGTCTCTGTCTCTCTCTCTCTCTCTCTCTCTCTCTCTCTCTCTCTCTCTCTCTCTCTCTCTCTCTCTCTCTCTCTCTCTCTCTCTCTCTCTCTCTCTCTCTCTCTCTCTTCTCTCTCTCTCTCTCTCTCTCTCTCTCTCTCTCTCTCTCTCTCCCTTCCTCCCCACACGTACACACACAAACAGAAATACGTGTCTGTTTGTCTACCTGTCTGATTGACTCTCCCACACTCACATAGGGCAATACAGCTTAAAAAGGGGAAAAGGGAATAAGTTCGGTTACAAAACACAACACAAAAAACACAACGCAGTTCGCACGTCCACACTTAAAGAGAAATCGAAGGCTTGCTACGTTGGATACACACACATATACCAAAAAAACTGAAAAAAATATCATAAAAATCTGCTGACCGGCTCTGAGAGGCTGCGCGGAAAGGAGAAAACGTCAGTGTGTGTGTAGCAGTAGAAGAGGAAGGGTGTGCCTCTGCTCTCGATCTCATTTTTAATCTTCTCTCGCAAGCATGGAGGTAATTGATTTTGTTTTGGGATAAATGGTTGTAGTTTTTGATTTGCCTTAAGGTGAGGTGTATAGTAAGAGAGTTTATTTAGTAGTTTGTTTTTAATTTAGAGAGAGTTTATGTGGTATTGAGGTACAATGCGGTATTCCAGAAGAGCTATGGTGACATGCTAATAAGATGGAACTTCAGCGAAATATTCTTTCTTATTGGCTGAAAGTGCTATAACTCACATTCCCTGTAAGAAACTGTAATTTTTGTAATGTCAGTTCGTTTATTCAATCAGTAATTTAGAAAATCATATAAGAACCTCAATCAGTAATTCGCTATCTTGTACCGGTATTTTTGTAGTTTCTTGTCTGTGTATTTTGTAGTACTGTGATTTCATGGTTATTTTCGACCATTTTTCAAGTCTTGATGCATTTTACAAGTTTAGATGTCATAGTATTCACGTATGACTTATGTAAGCTTGAGGAATATTGATCGAAACGGATGCCAGTGATTTCAAAGTCTGATGATGATTATTTTTATTATTCCCTAAAATGTGATTACACCAATCAAGAGAAAATTGTACATTTTACAAAATAGGACTTTGTGAAGTATATATGCCATGTTCCTGTTATTGGTCTACAATTTTTTTTTCTACATTCTAGCAAGATATAGTAAATTTGTAGATCTCCTTGGTGGTTTATCGTGAAATGAAGAATTAATCGAACTCTGTTATACCAGAATAATCATATAGAACGATGTGTGACATTGCCAGGATAAGCAGCACAGATACTGTGACATCACTTTATTTGAATATTTTAAAGTAATTTAACTCGTAAATGGGTAGCACAATATTACATCCTCATAGAGAAAGCCGATATAATATTGTGTTAAAATCTAAGGGTGTTTTAATTTTACCTGTCTAATAGTTCTCCTTACTGCTCGTCTACTAATAGAGGTTAGGCTGTAGATGCCACCTGAGTGCCAGCCACTGTGCCTGCCGATGGCTGACATTGGCTTCTGTGCATATCGGTGAACTGCCAAAGTCCATCTAATCTCCTTCATGTATATTAAGCCAAGATAGTTTATGTAAAACTTTGGCAGCTTCTCATTAAATAAGGAACCAGTCCATGCTCAGCCCTGTCAGAATATACAGAGTTGTATCAGTCATTTTCTATAGTGACAGCAGGTCTGCATTTCAAGTGGAATTGGACAGCAGTATAGTCTGAAAAAGTCTTATTTCCTGTGTTAGACCTCTTAACCTTTTTCATTTCACAACTTATGTCCGTATAGTATGTATAGGTGTTAGACCTCTTAACCTTTTTCATTTCACAAATTAATTGTATTAACCCTATGGTGATGGGGCCTGAAGTTTTTGTATTGTAATATTGTGCAACAGTCCGTACTTTGTGGCTAGGCCTAAACTGTGTACAGCCAGCCAACCGGTTGGAAGTCATGACATGTATATGTAGGCCAATACGTCATGACAACTATAGCTGTACCCGTCTCTGAAGGGTTAAATTCCAAGATAGAAATGAATTTTAAGTTGCATCAAATTCAGTCATATCGTCTTAATAATGATTTATGTTTTATATGATATTTTGATGTTCATTTTACAGCTCCCAGCTGTAATCAAGGTTTTAAGTATGGCTGAGGAAATGATTGGGAAGAGTTGAGACAAATAATAAACATAAATATATTGAAAGAGATCAAATTTTTTATTTTTTTTATTTTTTGATTTATTTTTTTTTTTTTTTTTTTATACATTAGACTACATGGGAAATGAATGAATTGGCTATATCCACCACTGCTCTGGCCTAAGTAGCTGCCATAGCTTCTGTCACAGCCTTTTGTTGTGATCCAAGGGGTTAGAGGTTTATAAAGTAAGGCAAGATGGAACTAAGGATTTTCATGGTAGTGCATTGGTAATTTCATTCTGCTTTGTAGGGCCTATTCCAAACTTGTCATACTCCATGTTACTATATCTAGAATGGTTATTGCTGGGGTCAAGACTGGAGGCCTGTCTTAACCTCAAAAGCACCAGAATACATTCCTATTTTTTGTGGATTACCCCTTCACATGTCCGCATCCTTCAACGACAGTGGTCAGCCACCAGCCATACTGTAGCATTGGATATATTATTATCCTCATCATAATCACTATTATAATCATAGCTCTTGCACTCACTATATTGTTATTGTGAAAATGATAAAGAAAATCAGTTATTGACCACACCACACAACACACCACCACACACCACACACCCACAAAACACAGACACACACCAACACACACACACACCACACACACACCACACACACATACACCTCTCTCTCTCTCTCCTTCTCTCTCTCTCTCCTCATCTCTCTCCTCTCTCTCCTCTCTCTCTCTCTCTCCTCTCTCTCTCTCTCCTATCTGTCTCTCTCTCACTGGTCTCTCTGTCTCTCTGTCCTCTCTCTCTGTCTCTCTGTCTCCTCTCTGTCTGTCTCTCTGTTTCTTGTCTCTCTGTTCTCTCTGTCTGTCTCTCTGTCTGTCTCTCTCCTCTCGTCTCTCTCTCTCTCTCTCTTCTCTCTCTCCTCTCTCTCTCTCTCTCTCTCTCTCTCTCTCTTCTCTCTCTCTCTCTCTTCTCTCTCTGTCTCTGTCTCTCGTCTCGTCTCTCTGTCTCTCTCTTCTCTCTCTCTCTCTCTTCTCTCTCTCTCTCTCTCTCTCTCTCTCTCTCTCTCTCTCTTCTCTTCTACTCTGCTCTCTCTCTCAAAGGCACACACAAACTCAAAAACAAACACCACTCTAAAAACACACAACACACACTCAAAGATAACACCACACTCAAAAACCACACACACACTCCAAAAACACACACACACACAACACACTCAAACAGCACACACACACACACACACTCAAAACCACACACACTCAAAAACACCACAACACACAACTCAAAAACTACCACACACACACACGCACACATTCAAAAAAAACAGCACACACACACACACACTCAAAACACACATCACACACACACATCCTTAAAAAACACTACACCACACACACACACCACCCAAAAAAACACACACCTTCAAACCACACCACACACTCAAAACACACACCACACACTCTAAAATACACACACACCACACTCAACGATAACACACACACACAATCACTTCTACCCACCAAATAACAACACAACACACTTCCTCACAGAAACACACACACACTCAAAAGAAACACATCTTAACCACCACACTTATCAACAACCCATATCACTTATATATGAATAATATAATATATACTTATATATAAC
The DNA here is from genome assembly GCF_003789085.1 of Penaeus vannamei. NCBI lineage: Eukaryota > Metazoa > Arthropoda > Malacostraca > Decapoda > Penaeidae > Penaeus > Penaeus vannamei. Next base: position 156,114 of record NW_020872172.1, read on the forward strand.
CACACAACTACTAATATATATATATATATTATATATATATTTATACCACACACACACACACACCAACACACACCCATTACACCACACATAAATAATAATATATATCAACTACAACCCTATAATCAACAACTCTAAGACACTACATATCATAATATATACATACTCTTATTAATACTACATATACTATTTCTAATAAATTAATAAAATATATAATTATTATATTATTTTATATACTTATAATATATTATATATAATATATATGGTGATGTGTAATGTGTGTGTTTGTCTCGTGTGTGTGTGTGTGTGTTGTGTGTTGTGTGTGTGTGGTGTTGATCTGTGTGTACATATGTGTGTGTGTAGTGAATTTATAGACGTAACTTATTTTATATGTAAATATTTTTCGGAAGTGGTCCAAATTATGTGCTATATTTTCAACCTACTTAAGTGTAGAAGCTTCAGCTGTTGGCAAAACTACAATAATAAAGTAAAAATACTACCAATATATTACCTTTGTAGCTGTTCTTAATTATTTCTTCTGAATGCCTAAAGTTAGTGTAAACAAAATATTACTTACTCACATAATTATTCTAATATACGAATCCACTGCTTATAACTATTTGTTTTGAACGGTTAAATGTAAAGCCTGTTGTTTACGTACTCAGGTGTAGACAAGCGGGAATGTCTGAATTTCCGCGAAAATTTCTGTTACACATCCTATTATTGAAAGGCAAAAACACTTTGTCTTGTTGACACTATTGTTAGAAAAAAACTGCTATTCACAAACTAGATTTCATAAAATGTGATGAGACAGTTTTCGAAATCCTTTATTTTCTTCTAATTTTCAGGTCTGATCTGAAAAGGATATTTAGAAGAATTTCAAAGGTGTCTCACTTTTCGATGAATCTAGTTTGTGCATAGTGGATTTTGTACCATCCAATTACTGCTTTATCGTTAGTAGTTGCTCTATCTACTTTAAAGTTCAGTTATCTTGTTCAGAATGTGAAAATGCTGAAGTGGCTAATAGTATCTTTTATTGTGAATATTTACATATTTCTCATGCATCTACGGCAGAACAGATTTTCTAAAATACTAACATTTTCGATCTCGTTCTTTTTCAGATCATCTCGACATCTAAAGATATTCACCGAGGTCATACAACCCATTTTTAAATCATTCTCGTTACCTCATCTCCATTCACGACATACTCGTTACAAAGTGCCAGACGGATGCCATTACTGCTGCCAATGCCGGTACAAAATCCCTTTTCCTTACTTCAGAGTACACTAATGCCATTTAAACCTTTGAAATAACGGCACCACTTGGTACGAGAAGGAACACAAGAGCTCCTTTGTATCTATGAATGACAAATGGAAGAAACCCGGGTTGGCACCATGAATGAAAGCCGCACTCCTGTATCCACCCGTGATCCCCCCCCCCCCCCTGTTTGTAGACGGAGCCATTTCCGTCTCTCGTTGAACTGTAGTGCTACAAGACCGCGCGTCCCTGTAGTCTCGAAGTGCCACATTCCTGCCGGCGACAAGCAGGCCGTAAAGCATTGTGACTCGCTGGTTCTCGGTCCAACACAGCTCCACGGGGCTCGGGGGAGTCCGCGGTCAAGTGTCTGTTGGGTCCGTTCGCCCTAACTCTGTCCTTGCGACTCACCATGTCACTCCTTTCCCTGATTCTCGTGCCACTTCCGGCGTAACAGGCAAGGGGGCTATTTCCGCTGTCGTGTGGTGTGACTGCCTCCTTTTTGGCTCGAGGCCAGGATGTGCTTCAATGGCGTATCCGAGAGATCTGAGGCCAATCTAATGAGGCGTAAAGATCTTTTCTCAGCTTGTGTCATGGCATGATTTGATTGTCA
>NW_020872172.1:165246-175246 GCF_003789085.1 Penaeus vannamei
TCATAAATAGCTAGTATTTTTCTTCTAGAGAATGATAAAGTTACCAATGTACTCCAATTCATACTTCTGGTCGGCAAAGATATTATAACAACTTGATAGTTTCTTGGCGACAAAATAAGTAAATCATCAAGGCAATTTCATCATCACCATCACTCATTTCTGTCGGCCATGTTGGCGCTTTGTTTACTACTGTGACGTCATGAAACAGTAGCAAGCTTCCTCTGGAATTAGTTTGAAAATGCTTGGTTTGGTTACGAAACTTATCTGACCAAGAAGTTCCGCCAAGAACAAATGTGAACAAAAAGTTTCAAGATTTCTTCAAGGAATCTTAAAATATCTTGCTGTCAAAAATGCACTTTGAGTATGTAAGGATATTCTAATGAAATTTCATATGTAAAATTAAGAAAACGAACTCTTTGTATGTCAAACTTCGCTGCTATCGTGTTTCGTAGCGACCATGATACACACACACAAATATGCATATATATATATATATATATATATATATATATATAATATATATATATATATATTATATAATATATACATATACATACATACATATATATACATACATGCATACATACATGCATACATATAAACGTATACACATACACAAATATTCATGTGTGTGTGTACAAATATATTATGTGCAAGGGGTGTACAAGCATTTGCATTATTTAAAGTTTAAATATGATGAAATATTGTCTTTCACGTAATGACAGTTGATAATTCCGAACACATGATAGTCCTGAGGCGTGTCAAGAACATGTCAGAATGGAAAGCAGGTCAGGAGCACCGCATAGGTCAAATCAGGTGATGTCGGAAGCAATTACTGAAAAGCGGCATAGTGGAAAGAACACCGGCGGTGCAACAGTGCTTTGCGGTCACCTTGAGAATAGTTGCGAGGATTGTTATTATTCATGTTGTGGAAAAGCTCGAATGGGGAGAGCGTGGGTTCTCTTGTTTACCTTTTATAGCTCACGTACTGAAGAAACATAGGAGGAAGGCATCGCACGCAAGGGACCACAGGAATGACGTGGTGTATTGGCATTTAATCCATTGTAAAATGATGAGCAGATAAATCAGTTTAGAAGCAGACGTCCAAGGAGGAAAGACTGCACCGCGGCGCTGACGAGGCAATGGGGGAAGCGAAGGACCTTTCAACTACCAGTTTGCTTCGGCGATTATATGGTTTATCGGCTCGCTGTGCATCAGGGTTTTGAAAAGTTGTACGGATAAGTGTTGTACTTTCTATCATCATGTTATTATACACATTTACAGCTAAATAAATCCAACTGGGATTTTATCTGGTAACACTAGCCTATTCAGGTATAACATTATAAGCCTTGTTGTTAAATTAACAATGTTGAAAAGGTCTAAGCAAACACTTTTCATTTATGTAAAAGACATCATAAGAAAAACACATTCCTCGCTGAAGGAGAAATAGTTCAATGAAAAATAAGTAGTGAGTAATGTGAAACAAAGGGAAATAAATAAGTATAGCCTGCTGTCTATATTTCCATTTTCCTGTGTATATCACTTACAAATTGATTGCTGCCTTTATTTGATAGTCCGTTCGCCGGAAGAATGATGAAAGGACTGCCAATGTAGTTAATATTCTCCGGCCCAAAAATTGGGTGGGGATTGACCTGACACTTTTCCGTCGAAAAGTTCACCTTCTCAAAACAATGGATACTTTACAGAAATTAGATTAACAGACCGAGACATGTATCATTAATGTCCTATTATTTTCCTTTTCGCATCCCATAATATCTACGGTAATAATTTAGATATAACTAGGATGACAGTAGCACGCTTATGAACCGAGAAGTCTACGGTAAATACATACATACATAAATACATTCATACACACACACAAATATGAGCGTGTGTACAGGCACAGATTGAGTGATCGATAAATTAATGTTAATAAATAAAGTTCGATTAGCAGTAAGGTTGAGAGATACTTGTGTTGGTAAGGATGTGGATATATAGACTGATATATAAATGAATAAATCGCCTGGCATAGCTAGGAAGAATGTGATCAAGAGTATAGTAATAAAAACAACAAACAGAATTCGAGTCCTGACTCCTGTAAAAGGCGGAGATGGCTCAGTCGCGATGTAACATTTCCCAGGTTCTTTTCGGGCTTCCTTCAGCCGAGGTGAAAGGCGCTGAATGCTGCCACTCTGAGCAGGCAGTGGGAATCCAACTTCACAAATAGGAAAGGCGGAGGCGATGGCGACACTCAAAAAGATGGGAAAGATTCCAGGGAATTTCTGAAACGCTTCGTGAGGAGAACAAGCTGGTACTCCAAGTTATGAAACGTGTTCGTACTATTTGTAATGGTTGCCTCTGGCGATGTTGCTGTTGGTCTGATAGCGGTTGCTATAGATGTAGCAGGAATGCTGTTAGAGGTTGCCATTATTGCAGTAATAAAAGAACGACAAAGACAACGAAAATTCTCTTATAAATATGTTATGTAATGAATTATATATTTTGATGACCATTTTTTCCACAAGAAGTCAGCTAGAATTAAATTGACTAAGGCTTCCTAAAATAGACCAATATTATGTTTGCAGTGCTAAATTATTGCCATACACCTGTAAGGGAAATAGGTGTGACTACATGTTTTTCTTTACGAGGTCAAACTGTTCATACCTATACAAAGAAAGTGTAACAATAGATGCAAGTCAAATTTGCTCTTAAATTAAATCTTTGTTCTTTTTTAAACAGTGAACGGGATCAGATAAAAGTATGTGACTGTATCTGTTGGTGGAAGATATGGCGAAGGAACGAAGGAAGGGTAGAATATGTGTGTACATATACACAAATGCATAGATACAAACATACATGTATTATATATATATATATATATATATATATATATATATATATATATATAATATATATATATATATATATATATATATATATATATATATATATATATATATATATATATATATATATATATATATATATTATATATACATGTATTATATATATACATGCATTATATGTATACATGCATTATATGTATACATGTATTTATATTATATATATATATATATATATATATATATATATATATATATATATATATATATATATAATATATATATATATATATATATATATATATATATATATATATATATATATATATATATATATGTGTGTGTGTGTGTGTGTGTGTGTGGTGTGTGTGTGTGTGTGTGTGTGTGTGTGTGTGTTATATATGTATCTATCTATCTATGTGTGTGTTTGTGTGTGTATGAGTTTACGCAAATATGCATGTGTGTATGTATTATTTGTTGACCGTTTTTCTGTTTATTCTGTCCATCTATCTAACTCTGTTTGTATGTTAATCTAATTCTCTCACTCTGTTTTCTACTCTATGTTTTTGGCTGTATACCAGCGACCTTGGAATCTCTTCATATGGGTGATCAACCTGCAGTTTGGCATAAGTCCCAGTGTCCATTTGGTGCACACTCAGTAATGAGTTTTTCTTTCCTTCTTGTTTCTCGTCTTTTTTTGTCAATTGACACAGAAAAAAAACGTGCGTATTTATCATCCTTTTTCTGGATTTTGCTACATTTTATTTTTCAGTTACATTTTTTTGGAATCTCCAAAGATAAAAAGAAAAAATCGTTTTATTTTCTATTGGTTGATAGAGTTTTTAATGCTTTTTATTATTATTGTTATATTTAAATTTATTGTTTTTATTATTTTTATTATATTGTTATTGCTACGTGTTGTTATTGTTTAATATATTATATTTAATTATTTATTATTAATTCATTAATTATTCATATAATCTATATATTATATTAATGTTCTGTGATTATTATATTATTTATTCATTGCTAATTTATTATTATATATGTATTCATATGTTACCAGTATCTTCATAGTCTATGCTCTCCCATTTATAGTTAATAATTTATTTATTACTATTGTTAAGATATTTAATTAGGGTGATAAAATCACTAGCATTACTCCACAATCCACAAACCATTGTTGGTACCAAAACTTCCTAAAGTATCTTTTTTCCATTATTGCAATCTCTAAAAGGCTTTGTCCACCTAACTTTTGTCAGGCTCACTTAAATTCTTAGAATGAATGAAAAAATGTAATAAAAAAACAATAGAAAAAAGACAAAACAAAACAAAGGCGTATATAGAGGACTAGTATAAGTAAGCGTGAGTCCGAGTCCGTAGCAGAATGTAATCGTATACTAAGAGTATCTGGTAACATTATAATCTCGTGCTGGCGCTCTATCTACATCACTTACTCCTGAATCACTCTACCTGTTCTGTCCATGTCTACTTATATATACTCTATACATCTCATCCTGTATTGTTCCTGTCTGTTTCTCATCTCTCTTCATACGTTCTTTACTTACTCTGTCCTGTTCCTGACACCTACGTTATGATCCTATATTTCTCTCTACCTATCTCATATTGTCACATTATACTCTAATTCTATACTAAAACTCAAGCTCCTCATGTCTATCCATCTTTCTGTAAAATCATTCCATCTATCTACCTAGCCTATCTATCGTATCTATCTATTTATTTTATCTCTCTTATCTATCTATCTATGTCGAACCTATCGTATATCCATCTATTTCTATTATACTAGTGTGTCTTTATCTGATTTTTTTTTTCTTTCTGGTAGGTTTCTTATCTACAGTCTATATATCTAATCTATTCTACCTATCTTACCTATCTATATGCCAGCAAGATAAGGTGCACAGGTGAATTGGAATTCCTTTACTCCACCTATCAATTTGAACATTCCTGGCGCTTTGGCGCGCTACGAAGTTATGGATCCATTGCTATCTACTGTGACACTTTGATAAATAGCCTAATGTATGCTGGGTATTGAGCCACTGCGTGAGTGAACGAAGCTCGGTGAACACTACAGTGTTTCATGTAAATTTGTTTGACTATTCTTTTCATAAAAGAGAAACTTTACATATGCGCTTCGTTCCACAAAAGCAATCTCATTTATCTTGCAATGTGTAAGGAGTACAGTACACAAGGTAGGTGACAATAAAACCTCGTACTTTTTTTCTAGCCCTGCATGTAATATTCCGTGTCTCAGAAGCCGGTAATATTGCATAGCATTGTGTGTAAAAGATAATGCTAAAGGAAGGCTAACTTTGCTAATGATGAATTGTTCTTGATTAGTAACTGTATAAGGAATAGAATATTGTTCAATGGATTATGTTAGAAATTATATTGGCGCGAAATCTGTGTGCTGATTATCATTTGACAGTCCATTAGTGATTGTAACTCTCTTCATTTATCAGTATCTCAAACATGAACATGTATCGATGAATAACAATAAGGGCTAATATAATAATCAATGATAAATGATATTATGATCTAGTGGTGAGCGACAGGCGACGGATATATGCAACTAGTTCATGTTCGTTTTAGGTTTTATATTTTGCTTTTACCAGTGATGGGTTCACATGTTCTTGTAAAAAGAATTAAAGAAACATAAGCTATGTGTTTCTGATCTCACCTGTTCAAGTTTAGCTTTTTCATGAATTTTCAGATAAAGATTTTGTAATTACAGATATTATTGCAAACAACACTGTATTAATAATATTGTTGATATCATTACAGTGATAATGCTAATATCATTATGTTAATATCATTATAGTGATATTAACCCAGAAATTCCAGGTGCCTTGACCATTCTGTCATGAAAAACTGTGTGATGGGAATATTAGCTAAGTGCTTGAATGATGGTACTGTACAGTCAAGTTTTGACTGATGGCTTGGGGAATGACTTGTCATGAGTGCATAGAGCTCTCAGAGGAAGTTTAGTCTCAGTGGGCATTTAGGAAGTGGCTCTTGCATTACTTCCACAGGAAAACAAAGATAGACTGTACTATCTGTGAACTATGGCTGGAAGAACACTGGCTTCAGGGAGGATGCTATTCCCATACTCTGGTTCCTATCTCTTTTTGCTGTTACCAGTGGTGTAGAGTATATTACTACAGAAAATGGAAAATTGGACATTATAAAAAAGATGATATATAACACAATGTTATTTTATTATTATTGCACAGAGTTATAGACAGAATAGAGACATTTATAGAGTTTTAAAAATTAGCCTGTTGTCATCTTGATACAGCATAGTTAATGGCAAATGTAGATCTTGGAAAATGGCAAAGTAAGCCTTATGCCCGGATTTTGTTCCACATACAGGTCACAAGGCACCCAGATCCAGTGGATTGATAATGACAACGTAATCAAAATAAATACTTCTGGCCTGAAAATTAGAGGAATGGAGTAAATAGCCTAGTAATTGACTAAGAACTTGTTAAACCATCTGTGTGAAAATATTACAAAATATAAAAACGATCAAGAGATCAAAGTGGACAGTGCATAATTATGAGTTCAACAGGTTAATGGGAAAAATGTGGAATTCAATGAATTTGAAGATTCTTGAAAGTTAGCAGAACTTATTTTACCTGCCATAGTTAGATAAGAATTTAGTTTAGAGAAGTATGAATAAATTTCAGAAGTAGAAAATAGCATTGAAGAGTTTTGAGACTTCTAATTTCCAGTATTTTATTTTAGCATCGCTGCAGGGTGCTGGTCCTTCCACTACGCAAAACGAATCTTTGAGACCTTGTTTATTCATCGGTTCTCCCATGGCACCATGCCAGTTTTCAACCTCTTCAAGAACTGTGGATACTACTGGGGATTCACAGCTTATGTGGCCTACCATGTCAACCATCCCCTCTTCACAGCCCCAAGTGACTTGCAGGTGTACTCCTCCCTGGCTGCTTTTGTTGTAAGTATGAGTTCAAATGGGTATGCTAGGGTATTTAACAGCAGCTTGTAATAGTGAGTAAATAAAGTGTTCTACCTTGAATCATTGTAGAGTTAGTATCTTGACACCACCTACATCACAAAAACGATAGAGCAAAATAATTGATTTGATTTCATTTTGCTAAATAGTTTTTTTCTAATAATTTCTGGTGGTCAAGTATTTTTCAATCCCATAATGAGCTTAGTAAGCAGGGAAGTTTTCCCATTGATTGCAAAGAAATAACTAATCAGAGGCATGACCTGTATCTTTATCAGATATTTGTTCCTCAAATTTCTTGAACTGTTTTTTTTAAGATGTGTGAGTTGGGCAACTTCAGCATCCACGTGGCCCTGAGGAACCTTCGACCACCAGGCACTAAGGAGAGGAAAATTCCCTACCCCGACAGCAACCCTCTCACGCTGCTCTTCAATGCCGTCTCCTGCCCCAATTACACCTATGAATTTGGGACATGGTTGGCATTCACAATCATGACTCAGTGTCTGCCAGGTAAATGAATGTCTTCCGAGGGTGAAGAGAATAGCATGTGTTGACTTTGATTTGTAATGATGAGCTCAGTGATTAGGTGGTTATAAAAAGTAATGTAGTACCAAACACATGTTCCTTTTTAGTTAGTATAAACTCAACACATGTTCTTTGCTAGTTACATGTTCATTTCTTGTTGTTGTTTAATTATCACATTCCCTTCAGGTTTATATTAAAGTACTATATATTCATTTCTAATTGATTTCAAATAACAGATAATCCTTTCAAGTTCATATTCTTGTAACATATAGTCCTTTCTTGGTGTTATTGAATGCTAATAAGTTCCTTCCTTTTGCAGCTGGAATGTTTGCACTCTGTGGCTTCTACCAGATGGCAGTGTGGGCAATGGGAAAACATCGCAACTACAAGAAGGAATTCAAAAATTATCCTCGTAGGAAGGCTATCATTCCTTTCCTTCTGTAAAACATATCAAATGATGTTCTTGAAGAGATATACATCAAATTTCATTATCAAAATACGAATTTATCAGATTATATATCTTGTTTATACTTATACTTCTTATCCTCAACTATGGTAAATGTATCAAGAAAATGACAGGATATTCAGTGGAGAGAAAATTAAATCATGCTAATTTTGTCAGAACTAATGTCTAAAATCAATGTAAGTCATTGAATTGCTGTTTGATGTGCATTCAGAAAATGGATCATCCATTGCACACAATATATTTAAATTCTTTGCTTTATGATTTTATATTAATTATTTTTTATATTCCCAACACAAATGGAAGAATGTGATTGCATCATTCTGTTTATTTTAGAATGGAAAGAATAACATAAGTATCTAATAAAATTTCAAATTCAGATGTACACATATAACAATTTAGTTGTAAATTAGAGTATAGATGTAAATGTTTGTTTCAAGTTATCTTAGAATAATTTGAAGTGAAGATCCAGGTGCATAAATATCTTTTCCCTCTCATTACCTCCAGCACATTCTCAGTGTTTCAGCACATTTTTATTAATATTTTATTGATTATATTTATGTGTTAAGATAAAAATGAAAAGAAGAGTTGTCCTGTGCCTTCATAGATCTGAAATGCAGGTTTATGATATGGTACAGCCAACAACATAATTTTACAGCTATTCGTATATGTACAAATGTAAGGTTAACAAGAATAAAGTAAGGGATACACTGTACATGTCTCAGCTATGTTCTAAAGATATTTTCTCAGTATTTGCTAACAATTGCCATACAATAATAAAATAGGTTTTGAACTGTAACATATTGGACTTAAGTGATCATTCATCTCAAATGATGAACAGCAGAGGGAGTGCAGTGACTAAATTTAGGAACTGTAGATGGAAGTTTGTATTTGTAAAGAAGAAATTTCATATTAGAGGAATAAATTTACCCAAGAGAAAGTGATGTTTATTTGATCCAGGATACTTGATGTTTTATCAAAATTATATATAGTTATACTACATATTGCTTGTATGTGAGCAACATGCAGCTCTCTACAACTTAAAATAAAGGAAGAAAGAAAAAAATCCTCTTGAATTATATTTTTACATGTTAAAGAAAGTGAGGAAAGCATACTTCTGTAATTAACCACTTGCCAACAGCGATGGCATGTGAATACATGCCATGCCCACTGTGTGTTTAATTTAGTAATTGTCTTTACATATAGATGGCTCCACAAATACTAAGTCGCCAATGAGCCAATTACGAGTACTACCTGTCTCACCTGTTTACCCTTTTCCTTGATTTTCAATAATATTTTCTAGTACTGCTGTCAGTAATGTCAATAATATAGTAATTATAATGTTTATAACAAAAATAACAGTGTCGATATTCATAGAATTATTAAAAAAAGCATTTTCTTGCTATTTCAAGGAAAGGTGGAGTCACAAGATCTACTAATTGACTCCCTAGTGGCCAAGCACTTGCAGAGCCATCTATGTACAGATACATTTAACAAAACAATGCTAAAGTTAACACAATATTTTCCCATCTGCAATGGGTTAAGTAACATTAAGAATTAAGGTAATGAAATTTTGTAGGTGTGGCTCTCATAGTTAAAGTGGTTCATCAGAATGTCACCTCAATCCCTTGCTTCTTGTCATGGGGGGGCCTTAGGAGATGGGACTGAGGCCCAATTTAGGGAAACACCCATACCTTGGACCTCAGCCCTTGCCTCAACTAATTTTGCATGGTCTTCTTCTCCCCCTTTTTCTTTCTCTTCTTCATCCCCTTCTGTCCAAATCCTATAGTCTTGAACGCCCTTCGTACTCCGTTTGCTCTTCCCTCTTTACCCTTTTCACTACCATACTAACCTACAGCCTTTGATAACCTTTGATATCAAACATATTTTGCCCTAACCGTTAACTCATGGTTACCCTTTTTGCCACTATTTTATCATAGTACTGTATGACTTTTCCTTACCTGGGGGCTTTGTCTCCAAGCCTCACCATATTGCTATATTTTGAATATTATGATTTTCAGTCTGTTTTTTATAATGGGGATAGTTTGATGCTGATAGCGGTAGCTACTGGTGGTCGGCATGTTCAATAGGTAAAAGTAATATAGATAAAAGAGAACTGCAAAGCAACAAGAAAGGATGTTATAATGATGGGGAGGTCAGACAAGTGACCTG
>NW_020872172.1:182746-187746 GCF_003789085.1 Penaeus vannamei
TTATTTTCTTGTTCATTGCATAAAACAGTATGCAATAAATATATCATTAAGCCAATAATGTAAGCCTTTAGCCCTGCAACACACTCACTATGAATAGTCGTATACAATATAAAACTATACAATAAATACATTATTAAGCCAATAATGTAACAACATTCAATAACATAAAATTCACCCGCATTTCTTTATAGAAAATGTATTAGATGCGACATTTGACTGTAAACTTAATTTATCTAAAAAGTATACGACTATTCATAGCGTGTATGTTGCAGGGTTGAAGGTTTAATGTCATTCTATGGGATGTGACTCTGCCTTTGGTGATGTCCAGCTGGAAAGACCAGCTGAAGAGACATCGTATGAAATTTCCGTCGCGATGACGTTCGGTCTGGGCCACATCATATCCGTTCACACCAGCAATTTTTATGTTTAATTTATCTGAACATGGCAAAATATTTCAATATTGCTTTAAGTACTTTTTATTTGCATCAAGTCGTCTATAGTCATACAAAATAACTAAAATACAGTCTCCAGAAAAAAAGAAGTGACATTACCAGCCATTGGTCATCTTTTGTTTCTGTTTAGCAGACGAATTTCCGTATAATTTCAGCCCTGTGTATAATGATGTTCGCTTTCGCTTACACGTACCTGTAATCGGGGCTGGAATTATACGGAAATTCATCTGCTAAACGGAAACAAAAGTATTCAAAGCAGTATTGAAATATTTTCCCATGTTCAAGTAATTAAACATAAAAATTGCTGAAACCATCCTGAACTGACATGATGTGGCAGACCGAACGTCATCACTGCGGAAATTTTATCCGATGTCACTTCAGCTGGGCATCTCCAAAGGTAGAGCAACAGTCCCATTGAGTGACTTTAAACCTTAAGCCTTGCAACACACACACTATGAATAGTTGTATTCTTCAGATAAATCAACTTTACAGGTTCAATATCGCATTTTCTTAAAATACACATTAATACATTTTCTATATAGAAATGCAGCTGAATTTTATGTTGTTGAATGTTGTTGCATTATTGGCTTAATGTATTTATTCTATACTGTTTATATATTGTACACGACCATTCATAGTGAGTGTGTTGTAGGGCTGAGGATTTAGTCACTCTGTGGGACTGTGGCTCTGTCTCTGCTGATGTCCAGCCAAAAGACAAGCTGAAGTGACATCGATGGAAATTTCCGCCGCGATGAGGTTCGGTCTGCCTCATCATATCAGTTCATATCAAAATTGTCTCACCAATTTTTGTATATAATTTATTTGTTGCATTAAATACTTTTCATTTGCATCAAACCATTTGTAGTCGTAAAAACAACATAGATACAGCAAAAAAAAAAAAAAGTAGTGTCACCATCCATCGGTCGTCTTTATCTCCGTTTAGCAAACGAATTCCAGCCCTGATCTGTTTATGATAGTGTATGGTTTAATTTAATTTATAATATCCGTTTTCTTTATCATCTAATGTTGAGAAAACGGTGGAAATGCTGCTACGGAAAAGCGATCAGCTTGCCTGTAATCACACACATACAGGGACGTATCTTTAGGTGTTTGTGTGTATGGTGGCGGCCAGCCCCTATCCAAAAAAAGGGGGGGGGAACTTTTTGCATGGCAGGGTAGATAAAATTTGCCAAATGTCAAAACAGAATGTTTTGTCAGTCTGTTTTTATTGAAAAGCACGGTTAAATAGGTTACAAATATGGAAAAATTGGAACTTCATTTCATAAATGAATTGGCAGGGCAAATATATTTCAGCAGGGATTTATTTATTTTTATTATTATTTTTTTATATTCACCAATAATATTATGCAGTGCCATTCCCGGAAAATAAATAAACACACTTTTAACACACCCCCCACTCACACACACACAGGGTATTGTAGTAGTGAAATCATACACCTAGAATAAATGGGCCGTGAATACTGACTTTGTAAATGCCCAGTGAGTGATTTTGTGTATCTCTTATAACATTGTTTGCTTTACGCCAGTTATTAGATTCCCTTTTGGTCTATTGCTTGTATTCAACTCGTATCACACGCTACTACAAATGAGTATGCAATATGATCATTATGAGACAACGCTCTTCTATAACGGGAACTCTCAAATAATTAATTGCGTATATATTTACGTAGTGACTGCAAGAAGATAGGGAAACTCATAAAATGAGGGAAAATGTACACTCTGATGAAATTATTTCCGTAAGAATAATGCCAGTTCTAGAGAGAATATTTCAGGATTATTGCCGAGCAGAGACTCGAAGAGTGTATAGTCAATTTGTAAACAATTACCTTAAGTTGAAGCGCAATGAAATGCCCCTTACTATATACTTACAGCTTGAATGCTCGACTAACCTGTGTCTCTGAGCCAACCATGACAGTACGACCGAGTATTAATAGACTCCATTGTATTTCCTGTGGTGTACCGTAAATGAAGGATTGTGTCATTCAATAGTTTAATCATTACTGTTATGCACTCATTACATCTCGCAATTAATGCACTGCAGCGTTAATTAAGTAGTTGAAGGACGTGATTTATCATTCACTGTCGAGCACAGCCAATGCTACGGTACCACTATGTACAGTACCATTACCATTCGACCGAGTTATTGGGGTGTGTGTGTTTACAACCAATGGACAGGGAAGGGTTCAGTGTTCGGTTGGTAAACTGTACCCTGTACTGTAATGAACCTTTACTCGAGCGAGGACAGCACTCATGTTTTCAGTTCATGTTATCTCATTAATGGGTATAGCTTGTTCCAGGGAGAATAGGGCTGATTTGTTCTGTAATTCATGTTCTGAAAGTTTTGTTGCTGGCGTTTTGTCACTGTTGTATAATCACTCACTCTCTAGCTACATGTAGGTGAATATATTATATATATATATATATATATAATATATAATATTATATATATATATACACACAACACACACACACACACACACACACACACACACACACACACACACACACACACACACAACACACACACACACACAACACACTCTCTCTGTCCCTGTCTTGGTATCGCTCTTTTTCACATACACACTTTTTAAGTGTTGTTGTCCCTAGCTTTCTGTCATTCTCTCTTATTTTTTTTCTCTCTCTCTCCCATTATTTCTCTCACTTCTTTTCTTCTCTCTCTCTTATTTCTCCTTTATTTCTCTCACTTCGTTTTTTCTCTCTGTCCCTCCCTCCCCTCCTCTCTCTCCCCGAATAATATTCCTCTCTGAAAAGCCTCCTGAGCTCTATCAACAAACGTTTATATTAATGGATTACTTACACACTCCAGGAAGATCTACTGAGAGTTATTAGTCCCCGTCCCCGGCCTCCTCCTCCTTTGTCAGAGCCAATAAAGCCGTTGGTGGGCGCAACTGGGAACTCAAATAAAACAAATATTGGACCAATATATGTATTGTTCTTGCTATTAGTATGTATATTGTTCTTGCTTGCGGCTGTCGAGGTGTGCTTGCATGTTGTAGGTTCGTTGTTGAGGATCATCCTCTTAGTATTCACGCTAAACGCCTGCCCATTGTTCGCCAAATAACCGGGGATTAGCATTATGTATATTTGCCTTGTCGGCGGAGACTTGTCTAGAATAAAATCTATTGAATTCGTATTTTTCATTATATTGCATATTGCTAAGGATACTTTGTGATATTTCGTGTGCTAAATACATGTATATATATAGCACACACACATGCGCGCGCACACTCACACACACGCGCGCGCGCGCACACACACACACACACACACACACACACACACACCACACACCACACACACACACACACACACACACACACACACACACACACACACAATTGTGTACGTACATATTTGTGTATGTGAGGTAGTAAATCTGAGCTTATATATCTACATACAGTTCCACTTTGGGGCTGAATGAAATAAAAAAGCGAAAGAAAAGATTTTAGTGGGCAATATTGCACGAAGAAAGGTGTTCCGCAGAGATCAACAATCATTACGAATGTGATAATTTACTTTATCTATCCCAACAGGAGTATTTTAACAACCCAATAAGCAGTTTAGTATTTACTAATAAAAATATAACACACATAATAAAGCACTTCCTTCACATAGCCTCTACTCCAGAAAAGGAAAAAATGGAAAATAAAACGCAAGAGCTATGTGCTGTCGTAACCTCATTCAGTTCCTGTGCAATATCGCAAGGAAACACCATGGAGGAAGAACCCGGCAAAAATACTGTATTGTCAAAGAGCTTGCTTCCTCCTCCATCATCCGCTATGACCGTACTCTGGGATATTAGAGTCCGTCTCCAACAAGAAACTAGTGTGTGTCATATCGATTTCATTGTATATTTTCTCTGTGGTTTGTTCTTACATTTGTGGAGGTTTATGGTTACTTCTGACAGGTGGCCATAAACAAGGAGACAAAATACCGTTATCGATATTGTGTGAATGAATATTATTACCGTTGATATTACTGTTTTGATATTTCTGCCGTTAATAGACTTTGTACTGGAACTACTATACTACTACAACTACATTTGCTACTCATTTATCATTCTACTACTGCTATTATTAAGGAAGAGCAATTTCCCCCACAGTGGTGCTTTTGTTGTGGTGTTTGGAAATGACCATGATCTGTTTCCTGGGTCCTTTCTGGCTAGGGTCAAGTCTTTTCTCCGTCCTCAATACACCATAAGGATTGCCGCTGAAGTTATGGGTCTCTGACATGAAGCTGACGGGCGGTGTTTTGTAGATGTAGTTACAGAAGAAAGCTTTCTAGCCCCGCACATGGGTTGATCGGTCACATTTATACCTTCGCTGTTTGGCAGTTTTAAATATATGTATATTGTGCGCGCAAACACACACACACACGCACGCACGCACGCACGCACGCACGCACGCACGCACACACACACACACACACACACACAACACACACACCACACACACACACACCACACACAACACACACACACACGCGCGCGCGCACCTATGCACGTAG
>NW_020872172.1:192746-195246 GCF_003789085.1 Penaeus vannamei
GGGGGGGGGGGGGGGGGAGGGGGTTGCTCAAAAGTCTACGCTTTGTAGCCCTGATAATGATGAAAAGTACAGATGACCCCCAACTACTGATGGATTACAACGCTGGGTCTGGATTAAAATTCCAAGAAATACACGCGACGGAACAAGAAAATCCATACGCATCATAACGACAAAGGAAGAAAGAGAGAAAAAAAAGGGAAGAAATAGAATGGACCCAAGATACACAGAAGGCACAAAAGGCCATCGCCAGAGCGGCAGCCGAGGAAGGGGAGAAGACACAGACCGGATATGATAGCGAGATGATATGAGAAGCAAGGTTTATACATATGCCTTGATGAGAACGCCCGCAGGTCGAGGCTGGAGTACAAAGACGGCTGCCAGATGCGCGTTGATGAAATGGAGGAGACCTTTGTCATGCAGTGGGCAGTTGCAGCAGAAGGGGATGGCGCTCACACACACACACTCATGCGCGCGTTCAGCATGAACACGTACGGGATATACACGGTAATAGTGATAATAATGATAGAGTATATTGGTGATCCGGATCACCATGTAAGGTAGAAATTTCATAAAAATATGTTCATAACTTTTTTAGTTGTCCTGTTAATAAACACACAAAAGGACAAACTAACCAACGCTACCAAAAACATAATGATTTGATCATATTGATAATGATGATGATCTTATTGATAATACTAATGGAAATGATTATGATGATAATAATGATAATAACAATAACAATAACGTTAACAATAACGACAACGATAACAGTAACGACAATGATAATGATAATGTTGATAATAATGGTAATGATAATAATAAAATAATAATAATGATAATAATTAATGATAATGATGAATAATAATAATAATGATGATAATAATGATAATGAAATAATGATAATGATAATAATGATAATAATAATGATAATGATAATAGAATAATAATAATAATGATAATAAAATAATGATAATAATGATGATAGTAGTAATAATAACAATACTGATAATAATAATAACAATAATGATAATGATAAAAACGGTATTCACTCAATCTATGAAATATCACGATATTTCGAAATACTTTGATTAGTTTTGAGTTAACCCTCTTATCAGTAATTGCTTTGCAAAGTTGAAGACTACATATTCGTTAGCATGCAAGACCCAATGCAAGTGTTCTGTTCATACTTACAAAAATTAATACTTTTCTGCAAGGGTATGAAGACCACCTGTGTGTATAGCAAAAAGTACAAAACGTACATTTACTTCTATTTTTAGGGAAAAGATGGGCCAGTTAAAGCAATTCTTAATTTATCTATCTGTATTTTTTTTCTTTTGTATTATTTATCATCATTATTGATATAATAGACTTTTAATTCCACTAATAAAATTTCGTCATTAGAGATAATAAAATATACCGTTAAGGGTCATTTTGCAATACTCTGTAATGGAAAAAAAATCAAGGTGATATTAAATAATTGAGGAACTTGAGGTCAGAATTAATGTGCTTTCATTATTTTACGTTTTCCGGCAAGATTAGTGACTGATATAGTGAATAAGGATGATAAGAGTGAAGATAATGCTGATAATGATAATGACAATAATAATTATAATGATAATGATAATAATAATGATAATGGTTATGATGTTAAAATGAGAATGATATTAATGATTTTGATAATGAAAAAAATGATAATAACAATGATAACAACAATATTAATGATGACAATAATGATAGCAATAATAATTATGGCAATGATACTACTATTACTACTACTACCGTCACTAATTAGGATAATAATAACAATGATAATAATAATAATGACAATAATAATAGCAATAATAATTATGATAATAAAATGATAGTGATTATAATAATGAAAAATTATCATAGTAGAAACACTTGTACTTCTGCTATTATCATTCTGAATATTGATGATGATGATTATAATAGTAACAACAGTAATAATAATGAACACAATCCCGTCTAATAACAGATGATAGCAAAAGAACAATATTAACAAGAATCATGCTAACTATCATGAAAACAATGACCAGTAATAGTGATGAAATTATATTAGCGCTGAAAAAAATAAAAATCAGCAAAAAAAAAAAAAAAAAAAAAAAAAAACGCCTTTAATATTAGCCCGATTTGAACAATAACCTGAAAACAATAAAATGACGAGCACAGCAATCCGATAATGCAACATCATGCAATCCTGGAGGCTTTCGACGTAATTCACAACTGTCTTAGTTCTAAAGCTGAAGCCGTATTTCTCCTTGCCTGTCTCTTCTCTCAGTCTCTGTCTCTCTTCCATCTTGCCCCTCTCCCCTCTCTCGCTCTCTCTACCCTCTCCCCTCTCGCTCTCTCATCTATTCTCTATATATCTCTTTATCTCTCTATATATCATTAACAAACGCACTCTCTCAACTCTCTTTTCTTTCTCTCTCGGTCTGTCTGTCTCTTTCTCTCGCACACTTTTTCTTTGTCTGTCTCTCTC
>NW_020872172.1:200246-202746 GCF_003789085.1 Penaeus vannamei
AATTAACTTTTTGTTGTTTTTGTGATTCTAAAAGCAGGCAAAAGAAAGAAAGAAAGAAAAAAGGACCCAAACTGAGATATTAATTTTCTCTTACTTTTCTTTTTTTCTCAGATTTCTTGATTAAAAAAATGTTTTTTTTTATCCAGTTTTTCCTTGATCCTTTATTTATTAACGTTATTATCAACATTATTTCTTTAATATGATTTTCTCGATATTCCATATTCCACTTCATTTTCCTATGGATTTTCTTGCTTTTTCTTTGGAATTTCTTTTTTTTTTTTATCTGTTTATTTTCTCTTTCTTCTATGCCGCTCCTTATCTTCCTTAAACATTCCTTTGACATTGATGAACTTTCTTTAACATTTACCTATATATATATATCTCCATTTCTATCAGTCATATCAATTTAACATGTTTAGGCTACATGGACATCAATCCTGTGCTTATATCCCTGACCTCCCAGATGGCAGCACTTGATGAATACTCCGCTACGTCACCATCAAAGTCTTCGAAGGAGATATCGTACTTCACGTGCAGCGCTGGTCAGTAAAGCGATCTGATTTATTAGAATTCACTGATAGGAGAGATAGATAGAGAGGGGAGGGAGGGGAGGAGGAAGGAGGAAGGAGGGAAGGGGGAGGGAGGGAAGGAGGGAGGGAGGAGAGAGGGGAGGGGAAGGGGAGAGGGAGGGAGAGAGGATATATATATGAGAGAGAAGAGAGAGAGAGAGAGAGAGAGAGGAGAGAGAGAGAGAGAGAGAGAGAGAGAGAGAGAGAGAGAGAGAGAGAGAGAGAGAGAGAGAGAGACACATATGGATAAGTACATGGATAGATATATAAAGAGACAGCTAGGTAGATAGATAGACAAAGAAATAGATAGGTAGATAGACAGATAAACATACAAACAGAATACTACATTCAACAAGGATAAGAGAAAAAATAAATTTAAAGTGAGGATCTTCAGAGTTCCTATATATCCTCTTACTCTTTTTCGCTCTCCACTTGAACTCATTAACGAGGAAAAGTTCACAAAGTTTCCTTTTTTACGAAGAATCACTCGCCTCTTCAACTCCGAAGGTACCCCACACCTTCCCAAGTCACGGATAAGACCAGTCAAGGAGTACGTCTGCCTTGCGTGGGACGAAGCAACTCCTCTCAATTTATCGGATTCAAAATGTATCCCGTCTCAGTGGCTCAGATTTCCCTAAGATCGAAACCGACACATTTCAGTACAGGACACACGGAACAAAACTCCCATTGTTGTTAATGTCCTAAGATAGCTTACCACACCCGACATCACTCAAAAACAGTGGAGGAGAGGAGAGGATGTTATACCATGAGAAGGGCCTCAACACGTTAAGCTTGGAGGCTTCTCTCGCGTAAACGACATAGCATCAAAGGAGCTTTACATAGAAATGATACAATGTGTGGCATAATATATGTGACAAAAATGCGTTACTGATCTACTACAGGAGACAAGAGCAGGACTCACTGTTTTGCACAGATCCCAGCAGGATAGCTTACCACACCCGACATCACTCAAAAAACAGTGGAGGAAAGGAGAGGATGTTATACCATGAGAAGGCCCTCAACACGTTAAGCTTGGAAGTTTTTCTCGCGTAAACAACATAGCATCAGAGGAGCTTTACATATAAATGATGTAATGTCTGGAATGATATATGTGACAAAAGATGTGTTACTGATCTCCTCTAACGGATTGCAATGCAGGACACACAGAGCAGGACTCACTGTGTTGCACAGGTCCCAGCAGGATAGCATACAGCCACCGACATCACTCCAAAACAGTGGAGAGGAGAGGACATCATACCACAAGAAGGCTCTCAAGACGCTGAGCCTGGAGGTTTCTCTCGCGTAAAAGACAACGCATCAAAGGAGCTTTACATATAAATGATGTAATGTGTGGAATGGTATATGTGATTTACTCGAAGTACCTTAATCTATAACATATGTGAATTTTGTAAAAAAAAAAAAAAAAAAAAAAAAAAAAACTACTTTCACTGGTCTTGGTTTACGTTATTTATCTTTTCTACCTTTGATGTTTAAAGTTAATGCAATCAGAACATTGCTGTGCATATGTTTTGAAATTTGTTCAGACTGGTATTATATTAACCGAGAACTTTAGTTCTTAGAAACCTTCTTTCCGAAAAAAATCCCTCTGGCTGTTATTCAAAAACAAACAAAGCTATTCTTAAATAAACTGCTCTGCCCAGAACCAAAGAACTATAATGTGCCTCGGGATATCCGATACATTAAACAACCACACTATGGACACACAAGCTTTGTCTTACGGAAAGAACTACATAAACTACTTAGCCACCATTTCACACAATTCAGACAATTTCTTTTTTTTAAAGGACTCTTTTCCACAACATTTTTGTTTAAACGTAGCCTACTCTTACAGGTGTTCTAGCTGTAACGCTAGATATTTGAATTTAACAACAAAGAATCTAAAGTTGAGATATTGCGGGCATAAAGGGGTC
>NW_020872172.1:210246-212746 GCF_003789085.1 Penaeus vannamei
GATAACAAATAACGTATTGGGGAGAGCCAGGTTGAAGTCTTGCACTATTCTCGCGGCTGAAACAAGAGAGAATCGGCTAGTCTGTTAAGATTGTGGGAAGCATATCTGTCTGTCTATCTGACAGATATACACTTATTTATCTATCTGGTAGATATACGTATCAAAATTAATAGATATGTATATATTTCGGTATATATGTATGTCCGTATAATAGATATTCATTGGGTCGGGCGTCGCATAATTTTGATAAATGGTCGAAAATCTTCAACTACCATATCTTTGACAAAATGAAAGAAATTACATGTTCCACAGCACAATATATATCGATTATCCTACCATTACGTCTAACAGGTCAGTCTCACATGAAAAATGAATTACTTGGAATACGAGATAACTGAGAATTATATAGTGCATCTTCTTGGGTAATTCTGATGAAGAGTCGAAACACCAGTTACATTGTAGAATCACTCATCCTCATTTATACATATCATATATTTGTTACAACGAGTACGCCATCGTATAAATAGTGGGATGTATAACCAGTGCTTTTTGAATAAATAATATCTGTTAATTTTTATCGTTTGTATTATTTCTTTTAATTTGTAGTATTTTGTGCAGTTTATTTACCAAGATATATTGCTCGGCGTGGGTAGAACAGTCGTTCCCTTGACAGAGAGATTTATGATCATTCGAATACAAATGTGTGTATACATTGGGGTAAATATATGCAGTTTCAACGCGTATTAATAATGTAATACCTTTTTTTTGTCAATTTGCTGTACCTAGCTACTGTAATTACCTACAGTATTTTCCATTAAATTCTCACTAATATTCCATCAGGGCAAGCATATCACTTTACATAAAAGAAAAGTATTTGAAATACTTTTTTTTTTTTTTTTTTTTTTTTTTTTTAGACCGATACACAAATCTGAGAGAACATACGGTTTCAATATTGTCCAGACAGCGAATTAGACGCAAAATAGCACTAGTGTGTGCGATTCCAATATTATATTACATGAAAAGTAATTGTTATTCAAAATTGATAAAGATCTACCCTTTGTTCGGCATTAGTTAAATTACACCTGTCTTTCCCTTTCTCATCATCCTTCTCTCTTTCTTCCCCCGAAGCTTCTCGCTCCCTCTTCAAAAGCCCTACAAACTGTCCAGGGGCTTTTGGGCAGGATATTCGCCGCTCTCTCCTCTCTGTCTGTCTGTCTCTCTTACGCACACATACACACACACACACATGCACACACACACACACACACACACACACACACACACACACACACGTGTAAATATGTGTATGTGTTGGTGTGTGTGTGTGTGTGTGTGTGTATTCTGTAATGGGTTTTCCAATAACGCGGCGAATCGTTAGTAAGAAGAGGTAGATCAATACAGTCGTGAAGAATCTCATCTTTATTAATCAAGGAGACGTTTCGAAGGGCGACATACCTTCATTATCAATGCTATAATAGTCATTCGACTATGTAAACATGAAATCGTTGTTTTTTTACATAAACGTAATTAAATAAAACAAACAAAATAGTAATATAAACAGAAATGATATACAAAAAATACATAAACACGATACAAATATATATAAAACATATTTAGAAACGTAAAAATGAATGGCAAACCAACCAAAAATGGCTGTATATATATATATATATATATTATATATATATATATATATATATATATATATATATATATATATATATATATATATATATATATATATATATATATATATATATATATATAATATATATAATACATATATACACACACACACACACACATACACACACACACACACACACACACACACACACACACACACACACACACACACACATATATATATATATGTGTGTGGTGTGTGTGTGTGTGTGTGTGTGTGTGTGTGTGTGTGTGGTGTGTGTGTGTGTGTGTGTGTATGTGTGTGTGTGTGTGTGTGCACAGATTACAGCTACAAAAAGCCCAGTTAGCGACGAACAGCAGCCTCCGGAAAAGTAAAACGGATCCATCCACCAACAACGAGACACACGTGAAAGCAAAACTTTGGTGAGTTATTCTGTAATGATATTTGATTCCGGAAAAGGGATAATCATTTCATCAATCTGACTTTGAATCTTGTAAATGGTATACTTAGAAAATTATAGATACAGTGTTATATATAGAATATTAAGCATTTTTTATTTCTCAAAAAATATAGATACAGTGTTATATATAGAATATTAAGCATTTTTTTCAAATATCAAAACACATGTAAGATGATTACTATCTTCAAGAATTATCTAATTTGTAAGGGATACATTCTGTGAAGAAAAGAAAATGATATGTAATGATCTGATTTTTCTGTTTTCTATTTCAAGTATTTTACCATTTTTTTTTTTTTTTTTTTTTTTTTTTTACCGATATAACCACTCAGAATAATAAGAAATAATTGCATTAAAATCCAAATTGATTTTATGACTGATGATCATCGATGCGT
>NW_020872172.1:227746-230246 GCF_003789085.1 Penaeus vannamei
ATATCTCTTCACTTCTATTTACTCCTTCTTTATCTACTCATAATATCCATTTTATACTTCACCCAATAATACATATATATATATACCTACTATATATACTGCATTATACAATATAATATATTTCACTATTTTCTACAGTGTATTTATTTTTCTATACAACTTTCACCCTTATACTCCCACTTATACTCACCTTATATATATACTTTATATTATTAAATATTTACACCCCTGCCCTGGTTTCCCCTCACTACTATTTTACCTACTCCTATCCACTTATTATATTATTTTATATCCCCTCACTTTTATTTATATTATCATATATATTATCATTTTCCTCATTCACTTCTCCCTTCTATTTCCCCTTATACTCAGTACCCTATATATATAATATATACTACCTATATATTTATATATTCCATTATTATCTATATTGCACCCCCTCAACTCATATAATACCATATATATATATATATTATACTATATATATGTAGTATATATATTACTAGTATTATATATATATATTATTATTATTATATATAATATTATATATATATATATATTATGTAATCTCTACTATCTACATTACTACATATTATATATATACTATTATATATATATTATATTAATATTACTACCTATATTATTATTATATTATCCACTACATACTACCTCTCCCTTGTACTCACCCTATATCACCTCCATAATTTTCACTTCTCTACTAATTTTACCGTCATATATTGATATATATAATATCATATATACCTGCTATAGAGAAACCCTCACTCACGAGAGGTTATATAGGCCTACCTTTTACTCTTCTATATAATATTTATATTATCTATACCACTGATCAATCATTTATCTTCTTATCAGCTCTTCCCATCTCTCTTCTATTTGTCCCGCCTCCTCCACCCCTCGTAATATATATATATACTCCAATAATATTATAAGTAGAATATAGATAATAATATATATTGTAAATATATATAGTATAAAAAAATAGATATAAGTATAATTTTATATATTGATTATTGAATTTATTAAAAATATATGTATAGAAATCCTTCACTGTTCCGAACGTATCCTCTCCGCGATCATTTACATATATACTACTATAGTATGCCCACTAGCTATCATATAGACATGTACTGCTTATATTATGTAAAAATATTAATATACTAATATATTTATTAATCTTACTACACCTATCACACTCTTAGTTCTATCTAAGGCTTATTCTGGCTTCTCACACCTCATCCCCCGCCTGAGGCCCCCATCCATTATAGGTATAGTTACTAACTAGGTAGTCTTATACCTCCACCCCACATAAACATATTTCTATTCCCCATATATATACTATGTATATATATCTAACCAACCCTCCTCCTCCCCTACATATCCACCCATGAATTAAAATTAATTATATTTTAATTTTATTTCAACCTACCCTATAAATAAACAACCCCAAATCTTATATTATTTTATTATATATTTCTATTCTCGATTCTATCTAGGTTTATATATGATAGTAGCTATTTAATTATATAATCCTAAACTAGTGGCACATTTATATACACACACAGCCATAACTATATATAATATAGAGACATAGGGAAATTTTATTTTATTTATTTTTATTTTACTAATTCCACTTTTAATTAATTATATGTATTATACTATACTATTAGTTCATATGCTATAGCTCATGATACATATTTTCCAATGCGCTGGGCCCGGAATCCTAACCTTAAGTGAACACCATCTGGGTGTGAGAGCGGGGCCCATAGCCCGTAGTTGTTGTCCCCGTACAAAACACCTTATTTTTGCTGAAGAATGAATATAATACTACATAGATCACATTACAATATAATAAACAGGGCGCATCGTAATTATTTGCTTTTCACATTTAAAAAAAAAATGTTGTTACGTCACCGATTACGCACCTTAGTACGCTACGTGCCACAAAGCTCTTCGAACACTAATTCGATATCGAAATTCTGGGAACATCGACCCGCGCACTTGAACCTAGGTCACTGCGCAAATCAAAATCCGTGGACTTTGGATAATGCGTCTCGAGTCGCGCGCGTGTTGCCAGGTGATTTCCGCGTTGGGGTTATGCGTTTACGGAGGGCACGCACGTGACGAGCCATGGAGTTAACACACACTTCTCTTCCTCCCCTCACACTTACACAGCACTTCTCACGTACATCACCAACTCACCACTTATCTCATATTCCCAAATAACATACAACATTACAATCACACCACCACACACATCACCACACACACACATCACAACACTATTCTTTTTTTCCTCTTCCTTCCGTCACACACACACACCATCCACACCACACACATCCCATACTACACACACACATATATATATACTATATTGTATATAATAATATACTACTGTACCATCATCATCACTACTATATACATTAGTTATTATACTACTATATATATATTATATTATATATATATTATATATCTATAATAT
>NW_020872172.1:252746-255246 GCF_003789085.1 Penaeus vannamei
AATGTAAAAAATACCACCACTAACAAGAACAAATGGAAGTGAAATGGAGCAAATAAACAAAGACAGAGGGCGTAGGGGCCAGCCAGACACACACACACAAACAAAAGACGGGAGAACGGTGAGAAAAAGCGTATCCAATTGGGTCATTCATCCTCCCTGCCTTTTAATCAATACGAGCGTCGGGAAAGAACCGGGAACAACAGATGCAAATGGTTTTGTTTATTTCCTTGTTTACTGGTGATGAACCGACAGGAGCGACAGATCTAATGGTGGTTCCGGTGACGTCTCGTTGTGAGAACTTGGCAGCCGGGCCTTCTGGTGGATACTAATGGTCCCTGATGATGGCCGTTGCTATATAAGGGGGATGGTGTGTTGGCCATAATGTGGACTTTAAAGCAGAGTGGTTAAAAGGTTATTCGGGATAATGGGAGTGTTATTCTCAGCAATAAGGACTTAGAGTTGTGATGTAAAGAGAATGGTGGAGTTATTCTTTGCAATAAGGACCTTTTGTGATGCTGAGAGAATGGTGTTTTTCTTTCTAATAAGGACCTTGAGTTGTGAGAACAGAGAATAGATTTTGTTAAATGTGTCTTGTGTTCTGTGTCAATCTCGCTGTATGGAAAATATAAAATCTACCAACTCGATAAAACATGATTTGAAAAACAAACTTCTGTATTGTAAACTGAAAGCTGGCATGGAGCGAATAGCCTCACGTGATATACAATAGTCGTGAACGCGATTGAGCTTCTGTAAACATTGTCACAAAAATCTGCGCGAAACAATTTTTCATCAATTTGAATCTGAAAACAACAGCAGAGTTTTTCCTGCTTTTAGGGGAATTGAGACACCCCTAATCACTTGGCAGCGGAAACTACGTGGGAATCCGAACCTACTTTTCACCGGGAATTGGTCATATCAGTCGGTCGGAATCTGTTCTCTGTGGAACACACTTTTCCACCGATATTCAGCGCATCGGGTCCATCTCCCTCAAACACACGAGACCTTGATCATAAGCAACACTTCACGCCGCAGTTGCCTTTAAACAGAGGAAACGGTCAATCTACCGTAGTTCACCCTCCTTTAACATACAAAACCTTAATCAAAAGTAACTACGCCTTAGTATCTTAAGACCTTGGTGCCTCTGATTAAAGAAAAGAACAAGAGAAACAAGCATATGACGCTCATCACCGATAACGACCTGACACGAAGTACCCTATTATCTCTCCACTCACCTCTGCTCTGTTATGGTCGAGACATTACTGATGATCACACAGCTTTAGCCTCGCTTACAAAAAGACTTCGGAACACCCGCGGGCGTTCGTGTTGGTTTTAGTTCGTTAACCGTGGAGCCTGTGCTCTGCCATCCTTCCATAGATAGCGTTGGTAAATGACAGTTGTATGTGATGGGTTTAATTAAATTCACACAAGATGTAACGATCGAATATGGTAGTTATAGGTCTGTCGGTGGATGTGGGCTGTTCGTTGGTTATATATTTCGGTGCAGTGTGGTGCAGAGTTCACTAATCAAATTTAAAAGTTTTCTATGGTGATGCGGTTGGTAGAGCTTCCCCTATATATGGTCATGGTCGGAAATCGTCTATTCACATTCACTCATACACGCACACAAACGCTTACCAACCATTACACACACACAATCTCTCTCTCTCTCTCTCTCTCTCACACACACACCACACACACACACACACACACACACACTCTCTCTCTCTCTCTCTCTCTCTCTCTCTCTCTCTCTCTCTCTCTCTCACACACACACACACGTAATAGTTGTTCACATTATACATACACTTTGTGTCTTTAAACTAAATCCTGCATTTTCTTTCGAGCAAACAAGCACCTATCTCCAGTGCGATTAACTCCGAAAAATAGGATACAGAAAGTGAGACGACCATAAATGTAAATCAATTCAGACGTGTAAAATCTATTGAAGCACACATGTAATGAGAATCTGAAATTCCAGAAGTACCATAAAACACAACGCATATATATATATATATATATATATATATATATATATATATATATATTATAATATATAAAGCTAGACAAACATTGGCAAACATGTATCACCATGGCCCCTTGAAAGATGTAGATCGAAAAGAAAAAAAAAAAACGTGATCTGTCCCATCTCTGGCGCGTGACTGTCGCTGACGGCCAAGTCTCAATAACAGGTTCCCTTTCTATAAAATATTTTGACGTTGGTCTGCTGCTGTGTCAGATAGATTTAATTCTAGATGAAAAGTCAGCGTCAAAATAGGCGCTGTCCTATCGGGGTTTGGCAGCGAGCGCAGTACACGGTGTTGACATTCACGCGTCACGGAATTCGGCTTTCAGATTTTTCGGTTCGCCGTTTCGAAATTTCTGAATATTTCATTTCAAAATTCCTTAAGGTAAATTTTAAAATTTCTAGAATATTTCGCTTCAAAACTTTCAAAATATTTCATCTCGAAATTCTCGACGACTATTTTAAGATTCCTGAATG
>NW_020872172.1:270246-272746 GCF_003789085.1 Penaeus vannamei
GGGGGATAGGATTCATAACGTAAATATATATATATATATATATATATATATATATATATATATATATATATATATATATATATATATATTCTTGTCAATGAATATTATCTACGCTACTCTCATTGCGCTTGGACAAGAATTCTTGCCGATAGGCCAAGAACTGTACCGTTCCCTGCTTAAAACGCTTTCCAAGGCAGGCAGGCCCTGTTCAGTGATGCCAGACATGTGGAAGTGTCTTTCTGTAAAGTACACATCATAACAATCCTTGTAGAACATAGAAATATCAAAATAACACACAACATATGCATGCTTGGGTTTTAAAATCAATAGACAAGTATTCCCACCAACAATCTCCGAGAGAAATAATAAGAAAAACATAATTTGAGGGTATAGTTTAACTGGCCAACGCCCGCATTCGAAGGATCGTGACCAGTACGGTACGCGACCGACGCTGTTGCCATGGTGACGGTACACCGCTTGACTTAGCAAGCGCAAGTCTAGCCATCTACGGAGGTCGCTTGAGAAAGCAAGCGAAATGCTTGAGTTAACAAGAAAAAGGTTTGTGATTTCAGGCAAGAACTTTCCTTGCTTAAAACGCCTTAATTTGTTATCATAAGTATAGTAACAATAGTCCCGGGGAAGAGTATGGTACATCAAATGATAATTTTATGATAATGCATGATACATTAAAAGCGTTTTAAGCAGGGGAGCGCTTGGGCAAGAATTCTTGCCGATAGACCAAGCGCTGTACCGTTCCCTGCTTAAAACGCTTTCCAAGGCAGGCAGGCCCTGTTCAGTGATGCCAGACATGTGGAAGTGTCTTTTTATAAAGTACAAATCATAACAGTCTTTGATGAGCATAGAAATGTCAAAATAACACACAAAATATACATATTTGGGTTTTAAAAGCAATATTCCCACCAACAATCTCGGAAAGAGATAACCTATGCACAAGTCGAGGGTGGAGTTTATTTCACTGGTGGTTGGTAACAGTTTGAGCGCGCAATTCAAAACAACTGACAAGCTAGCGCCGCATCAAGATGGCAGAGTAAATCTACCCAAACATCTTAACAAAGCGCAATA
The DNA here is from genome assembly GCF_003789085.1 of Penaeus vannamei. Classification (NCBI taxonomy): domain Eukaryota; kingdom Metazoa; phylum Arthropoda; class Malacostraca; order Decapoda; family Penaeidae; genus Penaeus; species Penaeus vannamei. The sequence goes on from NW_020872172.1 coordinate 271,330, forward strand.
TTTTCTCCTATATTCATATAAAGTGCCTCTAAAACAATAACACACACTTCCGATTGACAGCCCTTTTATTCTGACGCGTTATCAAAACAAATGAATATCCCTGAATTAAAATATAGGCCTACCCATTCCCATATATCCGATTTTATGAGGTTAAATTTAACAAATCATCGAATACAATATCAACAGAAGAATGTTGCTAGAATTTCTCAGACTTTTTTCACTTGAAATATTCTTTACAGACGATGAGTTTAACAATAAGAGGTAAATTGTTCGTCTTATAATAATTTATTATTTATAATTAAAACACTTTTTATTCCCATAATCTCCATTATCTACTTTCGTTTTCAGTTAATTTCAATTTCTTTGAATATGATATTAAGAAAATTACAGAATCATACCGTGAAAAAAAATATTTATATGGTAAGATATTAAGCGGAGTTCCTAGCCAACGCCCGCATTCGAAGGATCGTGACCAGTACGGTACGCGACCGACGCTGTTGCCATGGTGACGGTACACCGCTTGACTTAGCAAGCGCAAGTCTAGCCATCTACGGAGGTCGCTTGAGAAAGCAAGCGAAATGCTTGAGTTAGCAAGAAAAACGCTTGAGATTTCAGGCAAGAACTTTCCCTGCTTAAAACGCCTTAAGTGATGACTGTATGATAATGCATGATACATCAAGTGATGACTGTATGATAATGCATGATACATTGCAACTTGAGCTTTATTAAGGCTTAACAGGGCAGGAGCGAGGACGAAACAAATGCAGCCAGCGATCTCTTCCTGGCTCAGCTGACTTTCTCTCTCTCTCTCTCATTGGCTGATGGGGCTGGTACCTGCATGGAATGTCCGAGGGACCATGAATATAAGACTAGACAGTAGATTAGCATGCAGGGCTTGCAAGTAAAACGTTATATACACATATGGGCATAAATGGTATACGTACTCTGTAATATAGTAATCATATCTATACAATAATCATAACAATAGTAATGATAATAATGATACAACATGATAATAATAATGAAATGATAATATAGTAAATAATAATAATACTGATAATAATGATACTGATAATAACAACAATAATGAAATAATAATAATGATAATAATATATCGACCTTAATAATAATAATAATAATAATATAATATCGACAATAGTATAATAATATAATAATAAAATAATAATAATAATAATAATAATAGTACCAATAACAATAAAATACAACAATAACAAGTATAAAAATAAAATAGGATACAGAAATATCGTCCCTGTACAACAGGATAAATACCTGTGAAAGACCCTATAACGCACCAAGGAAAGATTTCAGAAAAAAAATATTCTCCTGCTCCTTCTGTTTTGAAATTTGTCGATGTCAGAACCGGTTATTCCGCTCATGTTACTTAAACACAGGGAAT
>NW_020872172.1:282746-285246 GCF_003789085.1 Penaeus vannamei
GACAAGGACGCATTCACATTAACAATCACGCACACATATAGGAAAAAAGAACACACACACACACACAACACACACACACACACACACACACACACACACACACACAACACAACACACACACACCACACACACACACACACACACACACCACACACACACACACACACACAACACACACACACACACACACACACACACACACACCCTTCTCCTCGAATTCCACGAAGGAAGATGTGCAGACGTGATAGAATACTTTTCTCCTACAGACCACTGGGGCTGAAGGGACGTCGCTCAGTGGATCACGCAAGGAAATGGTGAAATAAATAATACTTTTCTTAAAATACAACAAACAGCGAATGGCAATAACAAGGGGGATAATGTTTATGAATAGGAATAGGATAATGATGATGATTTTGATGGTGATAATGATGATGACTTAGATGGTGATAATGATGATGATTGATGGTGATAATGATGATAATGATGATGGTGATAATGATGATAATGATAATTTTGATAGTGATAATGATAATGATTTTGATGGTCATAATGATGATAATGATAATGATTTGATGGTCATAATGATGATAATAATAAAGATGAAGGTAACATGATAATGAAAATACATTATATTGATAATAACCACAACAGGAGTAATAATAACGACAGACAGCGAATGACAATAACAAAGGTGATAATGTTTATGAATATGAATAGGATAATGATGATTTTGATGGTGATAATGATGATGAAGGTAACATGATATTGAAAACACATGATGATAAGGATAATAACCACAGCAACAGGAATAATAACGATAATAGCAAAAATAATGAAATAGACGTTTCGAAAAGAAAAAGAAACGAAATCAAAGGGAGAGAAGAGGTGGATAAATAAATCCGATCAGCTGTTTTTCACCTTCTTGGCTGAGCTGCTTTCCCAAGACGACCTTGACCGAATACCAGGAATACTAAGGTTAAAAAATACTTGTTTAGACAGAAGGGGAAATCAGGGAAGTTCAAAAATAAAATGTAATCTGTTTTTTTTGTTTTGTTTTTAAGCTGGTTGCAGATAAAGGGAATATTTGGTAATATTGTTGAAGAGAGAGGGGAATATATGTGAAGAAAGTTTGAAGATTTGGAAATACAAAAATACTTCAAAATACGAAGCAAGGATGAGGAAACAGAAAGTAATTAAATTGGAGTTATTGGAGCTGGAAAAAATAAACAACAAAATGTAGAGAATGGAAAAAAATAAGGAATAAATAACTAGCGAAAATAAACCAAAGATGTGGATGATGAATTTTGAATGGAATTAAATATGAACCTGACTAAGATGTGTGATGAAATAGCCTTCCGTGATCGAGAATTGAAAAATCACAAGAAATATTTCTTATTGCGATTTTTTTTATTTTTTTTTTGTGAAAATGATCAGGGTCAGAATAAATATCTTGGAAATCTTTTAGGCAAGCATCAACAAACAAACAAACAAAAAAAAAATGTTCACAAAAACGTAAAATAAAAGAATATGTCCGCACTAATTAAAACAAAAAGAAAGAAAGAAAAAAAGAAAAAAAAACAAAAGCTAAGCAATGTTCCAGAAAATTACAAAAATGAAGTCAAACAAAAAGTGATGGACTTAAGCAGCTGGAACACAATGCAAAAAGAAAAGAATTTTTCAGAGATTCGTAAAACGGAAGAAAGACCCATCGGCAACTTAGACACAGAACAATTAACATCTGACGATTAAGCTAATTGACATGTTTGTTATTGTCAAAATCAAACAAAAACAAACAAACAAAAATAGATTACAATGTGAGGCAGACAGAGAAGAGAGAGAGAGAGAGAGAGAGAGAGAGAGGAGAGAGAGAGAGAGAGAGAGAGAGAGAGAAGAGAGAGAGAGAGAGAGAGAGAGAGAGAGAGAGAAGAGAGAGAGAGAGAGAGAGAGAGAGAGAGAGAGAGAGAGAGAGAGAGAGAGAGAGAGAGAGAGAGAAGAGAGAGAGAGAGAGAGAGAGAGAGAGAGAGAGAGAGAGGAGAGAGAGAGAGAGAGCGAGAGAGAGAGAGAGAGAGAGAGAGAAAGAGAGAAAGAGAGAGAGAAAGAGAAAAGAGAGAGAGAAGAGAGAAAGAGAGAGAGGAGAGAGAGAGAGAGAGAGAGAGAGAGAGAGAGAGAGAGAAGAGAGAGAGAGAGAGAGAGAGAGAGAGAAATCTAGTTTGCAACCTGAATCCATTTACGGTTTATATAAGGGTGAAATTGCCTTCGGAAGAAGCAAATACTTCAGTGAAGCAATAAGGCCAAGCCCAGAAAACGAAACTCTACAAAATTAATGAGGATAATCTCGGCCAAAACGACGGAGAAAATAAAATAGAAGGTAAATAAACCACAGAAATAGAACGAAAGGAATAGAAAACTCTTGCTCAAGTGAAAGACAAGAACTTGTCTGGCCAAAACCGGGTAAAGAATTATCGACTGCGCTGTCCATGAAAATTCTTATAGAAACAGG
>NW_020872172.1:300246-302746 GCF_003789085.1 Penaeus vannamei
CCCCTTGCTGGTCCGCACCACCCTAGCCCGGCGAGCATATCCGTCATGACTCACCCGTGTGTCCTCCACTCAGCTCCTCTCCTCCGCTTCCCGCTGCCACTCCGTCACGACCTCCTTCGGTCGCCTCGCTCTCCATACCTTCAGCTCCATTCCGGACTGCGCCCGCCTCCCCAGGACGCGAGAGCCTTCTGCGAATTTCCTGGTTAGTCTTATCACCCGCCTGGCGCCTCCCGTGCACTCCGACCGGGAGACCCCTCCGAGCACGCACTGACGCCCGCCCTGCGGAATGGCGCCCCGAGCGCTGTTCCTCCGGTAGAACTCTTCTGACTGGCTACCGTGCGCTGACGCGTCGAGCTCGCGACCGCAGACCTCCCACTTGAGAGCATCGCGCATGAGACGACCTCACTTTTCTTGTTCATTTCCCCCTCCCCCCTTCCTTATGTTTTGCCTTCCCTCGCGAGGCTGGCGTCAGGCCACGTAGGGAGGAGCGTTCGAGGAGCTGGTGCCCAGCCCGGCAGGCCCGCCGAGCAGGACGAAAGTGAACCAGAGCGACCCCAGCCGGGAGAGACGCAGTGCACCCCATTGAGAACATTGCGATCCGAGAAGGTGAGGAGTAGTTGCATGTACACTGCATCAGACAAAATGATGTCACTGAAAGGACACAGACGGCACACAAAGTACAAACACCAGTCTCCCCACACGTCATCTTCTCTTCAGGGAGAATTTCTTGCTTTCGCATCCCTTTTTGGTGAGACATTCCTGCGGCACAGAATGGACAGCAACAGAAACCAACCGCAACGTGATCTCGTGAGGGCAATTAGATTGTATGTACCTCCCATCTATGCTCGATACCTCTGCCTCTCAGATTTTTGCGGTGTTATGCGTTTGTCCAAAAAGAGGATTAAATGCACTGAACAGAATTTCCGAGAAAGAATGATTGGTATAGTCCGACTGTCTGATACCCTGCACCTCGAAAGCGACGGGCAAGGAACTCAAAGGGCAAGGACAAAAAAAAAACGTACGGATCAAGGGAAATAATAAAAAAAAAACAACAATACGCCTGGACTGTGTGTTGTGCCCAACACTACTCCCGCGTGTGTCTTGTTTCTTGTCATGTGGCACGTGTCTGCCTTTCTCTCTTCTCGCTTTTTTAGCTTGCTTCTTTCCTCCCTCTCTCCCTTCCTTCTTTCTTCCTCCTCCCTCCTCCCTCCCCTCCCTCCCTCCCCTCCCTCCCTCTCTCTCTCTCTCTCTCTCTCTCTCTCTCTCTCTCTCTCTCTCTCTCTCTCTCTCTCTCTCTCTCTCTCTCTCTCTCTCTCTCTCTCTCCCCTCTCTCTCTATCTCTCTCTATCTCTCTCTCTCTCTCTCTCTCTCTCTCTCTCCTATTGACTGATGTACAAAAAGGGGCCTTTACAAAAAGGAAGAGGGAAGGAACATGGTAACGCTATGTCTCTACTCCTCTCTCTCTCTCTCTCTCTCTCTCTCTCTCTCTCTCTCTCTCTCTCTCTCTCTCTCTCTCTCTCTCTCTCTCTCTCTCTCTCTTCTCTTCTCTCTCTCTCTCTTCTCTCTCTCTCTCTCTCTCTCTCTCTCTCTCTCTCTCTCTCTCTCTCTCTCTCTCTCTCTCTTCTCTCTCTCTCTCTCCCCCCCCTCCTCTCTCTTCCTATTGACTGATGTTACAAAAAGGGCCTGTACAAAAGAGGAAGAGGGAAGGAACATGGTAACGCTATAGTCTCTCTCTCTCTCTCTCTCTCTCTCTCTCTCTCTCTCTCTCTCTCTCTCTCTCTCTTCTCTCTCTCTCTCTCTCTCTCTCTCTCTCTCTCTCTCTCCTATTGACTGATGGTACAAAAAGGGCCTTTACAAAAGAGGAAGAGGGAAGGAACATGGTAACGCCATAGTGGCCATTTCAATGTTGATGGGATTAAGGGGTATTTGGAAATGGTGAATTACGTATTTTATGTGTTATACTGTATTTGGTGCAACTGTGTGGTGTAGATAAGGGTGATGATATCATTAGTTATGGTGGTGATATTTATAAGTCGTATTGTTGTGGTTAATGATTTTAGTATGATAATTATCACATATCATCATATAATTATCATATGATTATAATTAATGTTTTAGATGCCTTGATCACTTGAATGTTTTGTAGATCAACAGGCCTGACGTATATCAATACTGAAATGCGTATATCTATATATATATTTATATATTGTGTATAAACTTATTTGAGGGAAAACATTGAATGCAGTAGCATTGTATTCGTATTGAAAGACAAAGGCTTAAGTTCACAAATAAATTTTTTTTTACAACGTACGAAATCAAAGCGAAAGCAAAACCAAGTAAGAAATTAAAAGAAAAAAAGAAAGAAAAAGTAGAAGGAAAGGAATATTTCTGACGATAACAAAATCTGACATTTAGATACAACACACACCTTTGCACTATACGTTTCCTCGCACTCTGTTGATGTTGAAATAAAATTCGGGGAAAAGGATATTTGAAAATG
>NW_020872172.1:325246-327746 GCF_003789085.1 Penaeus vannamei
TAGTCATTCTTATATTATTCGTAAATTCATTTATTTACTTATCAATTGCTATTTTTTCTTTTTTTTTTTTTTTTTTTTTTTTTTGCACGTGTCAGGACGCTCATTCTCACTATCAAATAGACAGACAGCTAAATAATTTTTTTTTTCGATATCGTGTATGATTGCACTCATGAAGTCGAGGTGTGAATTAGAACAAATAATTCCACGGTGTAAGACATAATTTGTGTTTCGTCTTAATACAGATCTCTATTCGTCGGATAACGCAAAATCATACCAGCCTCGGATAATATTTTACATTTAGTCAATTACATAAAGAAAATAAAAAGATGAAAATAAAAAAAATCTTTAAATGAATTAATAACTAAGACTAGCGAGTTTGAAATCCTTTGGCAGAATAGTCACTATTGGCATCACTTGAGCACAAACTAGTGTCATATAAGTGGCCACTCAAACCCTATATCTATAACTTACTTTCAAAATCACAACCAAAATCTAAAAGAAATTTCCCAAGGCCAGAGTCGCCCTAAATCTAATTTCCTGTAAAATTCGCCAAAAAGCTTTCCCGTAATCCTGCGTGTGCAATCTACCCAGAAAAAAAGTTATTCTCTCTGGTTACGTAACATCATCGGCAAAGGTAATGAATAGAATGAACTTTCCATCATGTTCTCTTTTCGATGCGTCCGCCACCAAAACTCTATCAGAATTCTAATGGACTCGCCACAACATCCAAACTATGAGATTCACATTCATTATTCATATGAATATCTACATGCAGCTATAGTATTATCCTCAGAGATTTGTATTTTAACTGAATGCCTAATCCACAAATATTCACTAAAATTATCGCCATAATCATAAACCCGACAACATTAAACCAGTGTTAAAGGGACCTGCTGGCGTATTTCCCTTCCTTCGCTCCCCACGTGTTGCCCTTTCCCGCAGTCTGTTCTTTACGTCGAGTTACAGTCTGCTTTGATCTTAACATCAAGGAGGCATCAGGCGTGCAATCTCTGCAAGTCACGAGGTCGTCCGTGTTGCTGGCTTGCATTTCCGTAATCATTAAAAAAATAAATCGTGTCCTTATGCTTACTTGTATATGGAGGTAGGTAGATGACTGAGATCTGTGAGAAGATGTTCATGCAAAGAGAACAAGGAAAAGGGAAGAACAAGGAAACACACGAGTATTCCCAAGGTCTTTTTGCTTTATTGATTCTTCAGGGCAAAAGAGAGAAGGCCTTTGGTCTGTTCGTGTGTTTTCTTGTTCTTCCCTGCCTTGTTCTGTTTGCAATTTGTTCAACATGAGTCGTACACGTGAGGCTGCTGATATGCACACGTGTATAATATAGATTAGGAAGTGCAGACAGCCATGCTTTTACACACGCACGTAAGCATCCACACACAAACAAATATACACACGAATATATAGACCGAGAGAGTGACCCAAATGAACAAACAAATATATATACACGAATTCAGTTGAAATAAGGTTGGTGTTTAGCCTTCAATACATTTTTTTTCTTGAATTCATCAAACTCAGAAAGCTCTCTGTTTCATTTTCGATTCATGAGGATCCCCTCCGGAGTCCCAAGAGAGGTGCTCTGGAGGCCATTGAATTTTCAGAGGGTTCTGTATTTGGAATAACTGAGATACCCTTTGTAATTTAATCTACAATGGGAAGCCAGGGAAAGCAACAAAAAAAAAAGACAAAAACGTAAGCACTGATGATGATTATGAATGCTTTTGGGAGCGGTTACTAAGTTTATCCAGATTTCTCAAGTACTGAAGGAAATAATAGACTCTTTTTCCTTACTAACAATATGGCAAAGGATGACGATTGGAATATAAAGCCAATGATGGATAATGTCAAGAACAAATGCAACAACCAAAATACGATGTTGTTGATGGAATTATTACACTGTGGTTTTCCAAAGACTTATAGCACTATAACATGAAAACACATATTGAAAAACCGTACTCTTGTACTGACAACTCCCTCTGTTTTTGGGATAGACAAAATGCTATCCGGACCACTTAGTTGCCATAACTGGTCTTATTCTTAACATCAGGGAAGCTTCTGTTGACAAGCGAGTATTCAAAGTGTGAAGTAATTATATCGACAGATTCTTTACTACACCGTAGCTACTAGATATCATGTCCTGTATTAGGAGGTAAACGACAGAAATTATAAAGAAAAAACTGCTTATGCAACAATATCAGCACGAAACAGGATTTTAAATATGACTATGGTTGTTTTTATTCATACTTCATAAACTATACTTTACTTTTTTTGTTTAAAAGTACACTGTATTTTCATTCATTATTATTATTACTTTTATCATTTTTACGTGATCGGACAAATTCTGCCCGGGACTGTTTGACTTTAAAGGAACAATTATTCGACAATACCCTCTCGATATTGCTAGTGGTCTCACGATCCACACATACATGGCACGGTCCGATCTGAACCTGTGGAATCATAAAGCAAATTCCTTGTTCATGG
>NW_020872172.1:335246-337746 GCF_003789085.1 Penaeus vannamei
TCTTGATTTTATTTACTTGTATTGTTTTATTTTAGTTTCCCCTTTTTATTGTGTGTTTTCTCTGAGTATTTTTATTTATGATTTAACAACGAGACGTTTTTATGACCCTTTTATCATCAGCTTTTATTCATTTTAGTTTTTTAACATTCAGTAAAGTTTTAAGGTCTCGTATTTACTTAGTTTACATTTTAAGTTGTAGGGGAAGCATTTTTACGTACAATGTTTATTTGTTCTTTTTAGTTATCGCTTTTCTTTTTCTTATGATTTCTATTTTATACTTTTGGTTTTATTTTTGTTCATTTTTATGCACAGTTTTAGTTTATTTATTGTGAGAATATATTTTGTATAAATGTTTGGCCTCTGACGTCACCGGGGCATGGGAAAGAGGAAACAATAAACAGTACGAGTCGAGACGTCAACGAGTGTGTTTCGTTATCCTCCGAAGCTTTGAACCACCGGCAGTGTCGCCATATTTATTTGAACTGAACACAGAGACGATCACGGAAGAATATAAGTTAAGTACTGAGATCCTGATATTCTTTGCATAGGAGCTGGACGTGATCCTGAGAACATTTTTATTGAATGATTTGAACATCTTTTTATTTATTTATTTATTTTTAAATGAACTTGGCTGGTTTGTTTCTGTTTTATTTGTAACTGTTAACATTTCAATGTAGGAAGTCTGAGCGATCTTTTAGTTTTAGTTTTCCTGTTTCGGTGTCACCAGACTCGGGTTTTATAGTGTCGTATTTTTTTCTTTTAGGTTTAAGGGGTTTTAAGCCTTCAGCTCTGACGCCAGACTGGCTGGTTTTGTCATTGTTTTATGGTAAGGCCTTCAACCAGGCTCTCCACTCTGGAAGTCTTTTCTTTTAGTTTTTGCATACGAGTTAGTAATTTTAGGTGCCTCTAGCACATATTCTTTTACTTTTGTATTTTTCTTAAGGGAATTTGTAGTTGTATTTTCCCATATGGTTAGGCTGAACGTCAGAAAGTGGTATTCACACTGGAACGCCCCTGTTAATGATTCAGTCTCCCCCCACGCTACCACTTAAGGGGATTGAATTGACAGGGGTTAACCAGGTCTATTTGCGCCTGTATCCCCCGCCAGCCTCAAGGGAGGGCAGAATTCTAAGAGTGACTTGATGAACTGGGACGGGACCCCTGGGTTAGACGGATCACACTACATTATCACTATTCTCATTGATATTATAACTATCACGCATATGATTATCATTACCATTGATATTAAGATAACCATCATCACAATCATCTATATCATAATCATAATGATCATTATCATCATCATTGGGAGTCATTACCATCATTATTATTAATGCAATACTATTACTTCACTAAACAGTATTCAATCCTATTTATTAGATATTCTTTATTATAATTATTATCATCATCATCATCATCATTGTTACCATTATCTCTTCTCTCTCTCTCTCTCTCTCTCTCTCTCTCACTATATATATATATATATATATATATATATATATATATATATATATATATATGTTATCTATATATATGAATATGTATATATATATATATATATATATATATATATGTAGGCACACACACATATATATATATATATGGAAGAAAAACCCACAATGTACAAACTAGATTTATTGATGAAAGTGAGACAACAGTTTCGGAATCGTCCTCGATTCCATCTTCGGGTCTGAAGAGGCAAGGGAGACGAAGCGGTATAAGAGGGAAAGGAGGAGAAGCACTCGGGAACTACGGGGCAGGAGAGGACAGGAGAACGGAAGCGAAGGGAGGTCAGATCAGGTCGAAGGATCAGGCGGTCTATGTGACGGGTGACCGGCATAAGGGAGGAGACGAAGGATGTGGGAAGCGAGGAGGCTGTCGGCAGGAGAGAAACCGCTGTTCAAGTTGAAATTGGGCAGCAGCTTAATGAGAGAAGATTCACCAGTCTGCGGGCATGGACATCAGCGGAAGGGAAGAGAATGCGTGCAGCTTTCAGTCCATCTGATGGCAGTGTCCCACTGATGGCAGAAGAGGGCGTTGTTGCTATGTCCCCCTGGATACAGCGTACTTATGCTAAGACAGACGCTTAGTAAGACTGGCGCCTGTTTCACCAAAATACTGCTTATCACAGGAGGCACATGGAACAGCATAGGTGCCCACCTTCGAGGTAGAGGGAGGGCAGGTGTGAACCAGGTTCCGACGGAGAGTATTCACCTGGCGAAAGGAGAGTCTGCAGTTGAGAGACTGCAGGGCCCGACGGAGGGAGTAGATCTCCTCAGTGTAAGGCAGGCTGAGGACAGGCAGGTGAGGAGACTCATTGGGAGGGGAGTCATGGTAGAAGGTACGTCGCGCCCTGGATAACGCGACGTCTAGGACATGGCGAGGATAGCCCAGTTTGGAGAACGAACGACGCAGGAAGTCGATCTCTCCATCCAGGTACTGGGGTCACAGATGCGGAGGGCACGGAGAAACAGCGAGGTGGCAACCCCTCTCTTCACAT
>NW_020872172.1:350246-351443 GCF_003789085.1 Penaeus vannamei
GAGAGAGAGAGAGACACGAATTGTTACCCAGAGACAATACCTGCGTAACTTACACTATGTAAACTAACACTGCATTGGCTTCCTGCCACAATAGACTGAAATACTATACTATACAAATACCTTTTTCCACCAAGCAAAAAAAAAAAAAAAAAAAAAAAAAAGCGTTAATTTGCTATTGTAAAGGGTAATGAAAATTATCCGCAGAGTTTGTAATTTCAGATTCGGAAAAAAATATGAGGAATAAGGATGCTTTATACGTTGTATTATCTAGTCCTCATGATGAGGCAAAAAGGAAAGGGAATTACAGAGAAAAGGAAACAAGTAAAAAACTAGAAAATAACTAGAATAATAACAAAAAACAAGAAAAAAATAAAACAAATAAACAAGAAAACAAGAAAAAAGGAAAAGAACAATAAGAATAACAAGAAAGAAATAAAAAGGAGAAAAAAAAGGAATTGAAAAAGAAAAGAAAATTAAAAAGAAAAAAAGAATGAAAATGGAAAATGAAAAGCAAAAGCGAAAAACGAAAAACGAATTCTATAAAAAATAAAACCGAAATATGAAAAAAGAATGCGATAAACGATAAAGAAAACGAAAGAAAAGACAAAAATAAATATGTTAAAGGATGGGAAAAACGAGAAACAATTTATATGAAAAATAAAATGAAAAAAGAAAAAAAGAAAATGATAAACGATAAAGGAAAAGAAAAAAACAAAATTAAATGTGTTAAAGTATGTATAACCATAAACAAGTAATTTTTTTCCTTCACTTTAATCATCCTTTATTTATCCAATTATTAAACACATATATTCACCCCATTTAAAACCTCTAAATCATTCTTTGAATCGAATCGTAACCATCTATTCAAATGAACGATCAAATACAACAATTATTTCGTGTTCGTCGAATAATTTGGCTGCTTTGGCTCAGGAATCAACGCCACGCAGATACCAAGGCCGTTAATTATATTGCTCCCGTATGCCATAGGATAGACAGGTAGGATAGATAGATAGATAGATAGATAGATAGATAGATAGGATAGATAGGATAGATAGATAGGAAGACAGGTAGGATGATAGATAGATTGATAGACAGGTAGGATAGATTAGATAGATAGGATAGATAGATAGGATAGGATAGATAGAATAGATAGGAAGATAGATAGGATGATAGAGAGCATAGGATAGATAGGAAGAT
>NW_020872172.1:351543-354043 GCF_003789085.1 Penaeus vannamei
CATTGGCTTCCTGTCACAATAGCCTGAAATGCTATACTCTACAAATACCTTTTTCCACCAAGCAAAAAAAAAAAAAAAAAAAAAAAAAAGAGCGTGAGCGTTAGTTTGTTGTAAAGATTAATGAAAAAATATTCACAATGAGCTTGTAATTTCATATTCGAAAAAAATGTGGGATAAGAATGCTTTATATTTTGAATTATTTAGTCTTCATGATGAGGCAAAAAAGAAGGAAAATTGCAGAAAAAACAAAGCGAAAATAACTAGAATAATAACAAAAAACAAGAAAAAAAGAATAGGAAAAAAGGAAAAGAACAAGGACAACAAGAAAGAATTAACAAATAGAAAAAAGGAAACGAAAAAAAGATAAATCAAACAGAAATACAAGGGAAAATTGAAAATAAAAAGCAAAAGCAAACGATAAAGAAAACGAAAAAAGATGTATAACCATAACCAAGCATTTTTTCCCTTTACTTTAATCATCCTCTGTTTATCCAACCATTAAACATACTTTCTCAAGCAAAATATATTCACCCCATCTAAAGCTCTAGATCAGAAGTCGGCAACCTATGGCACGAGTGCCAGACTTGGCACGCTTGTCAATGGCACGCCATGTGATTCAGAGGAGCGAAGAAAAAGTTAAACAGCAAGATAATATGGTGAGTATAAATCTAAAACGTATATATATATATATATATATATATATATATATATATATTGTAAGATTCACATCCAGCTTAAGGCTGGATGTCATCTGTGAAGGAGCCCGAAACACTCCTGTGAGGCAGGAGAGGCTTAGAGACCAAGTAGGAAGGAACAAAGGGGTCCCGTTCACTCCTCGTGAAGAAAACAAACAGACAAAGACTGGAAGCTAAAAGAAAGCCATGGATAAACTTCCAGATTATGTGGAAAAAGATTGACTATTGCTTCCACATATACTATTAAACGGGCAGTGCTTTTAAAACAATAAAATAGTCCCTTCCATACATATACCGCAAAATAGACGGAGAAAGGGGATAGCGAAGTACAAACAGAAGCAGTCACAGGCGAAGAGGCATTAGTAGTAGAAGCACAGGGAGTAGCAGTAGAAGTAGAAGCAGAGGGAGTAGCACTAGAAGTAAAAGCAGAAGGAGTAGCACTAGAAGTAGAAGCAGAGGGAGTAGCAGTAGAAGTAGAAGCAGAGGGAGTAGCAGTAGAAGTAGAAGCAGAGGGAGTAGCACTAGAAGTAAAAGCAGAAGGAGTAGCACTAGAAGTAGAAGCAGAGGGAGTAGCAGTAGAAGTAGAAGCAGAGGGAGTAGCAGTAGAAGTAGAAGCAGAGGAGTAGCACTAGAAGTAAAAGCAGAAGGAGTAGCACTAGAAGTACAAGAAGTAGCTAGAAGTAGAAGCAGAGGGAGTAGCACTAGAAGTAGAAGCAGTAGCAGTAGAAGTAGAAGCAGAGGGAGTAGCAGTAGAAGTAGAAGCAAGAAGTAGCAGTAGAAGTAGAAGCAGAGGAGTAGCACGAAAATAACTAAGTAAACACGAGTAAACAGGTAAAAGCAGCAAAAACGAGTAAAAGCAAGAATAGAACAGTTCTAAAATATGAAGGCAGGTAAGTAATAGTTAAAAGCAAGACTAAAACTTAACTGAAATCATAAAAGAGATTGAATAAAAGCGAAAATAAAACGAAAACAGGTAAGTAATAGTTGAAAATAGTACTAAAACGTAACTGAAATCGTAAAAGAAAAAAACATCAGTAAGAAATGAAAGACTAAAAACAGAAGTAAAAGCAATAAAACAGTAAAAGCAGAAGTGAAAGACGTAAAACACAGATAAAGGACACGTAAAAGAAGTAAAATACAATAAAATAATGGGCATTGGATTAAAACAACATAAAACTCACTGAAACCTTCATCAAAAGAGATAAATAAAATCAAATGAACTTAGCAGTGAACGGAATACTTCCTTGAAGAGGCTCAGCAATGAAAAAAACATGTGAAACGTGACAACATGATAACTACTGAATACTGGTATACTTGGGAAACGTAATATTTAAGTAATCAATGCCTTATTGATTCACACACATTCACGTCCAGCATAAATAAAACCTAGGCAAGTAACAGGAATGGGCTGGTACAACCTTTGGTGATGTTCAGCAGAGAAGAGGGTAATCCAAAACACACAGAATTCCAGTTTACACTGTTTATTGTCATGGGTCGCGGGCAGTCATAGACTCGTGACGTCACAAAAAACGAATCATTTTCAGAATAACTTACAAATAAAATCCAATTCAATCAGAATACATGATAAAACATGAGATACTAAAATATACACATAAAACAAACTAAAACACCATAAGAATACCAAATATGAAAAATATACGTACATCAATAAAAATCAAACTAAAACATACATAAAGACAAGAAAGACTCCAGTAATCAATAAAAATACAAGGAAATGATATAAAACGACAAAGCAAGTATTAAACACTAATAATAGAAGAGTTAAAATAAAACTTCAAAAAAAT
>NW_020872172.1:356543-359043 GCF_003789085.1 Penaeus vannamei
ATTATGCCTTTTAACACCTCAGTCCTGGTCCTCATCCATCTTCTCTATTTGGGTAGACTCGTCAATTCCTCCTATTCTCCCTTTCAACCCTTTCCTTCTCCCCCAGGAATCTCATCTTCCACAAAATCCAATCATTTTTCCAGCTGCCTGTCCACCCCAGAGCCAATCAGCCATTACTTCGTCGACGCATCGAATCCAGACAGAAAATTTGACCTAATCTGGGATCTCGTTGCTGCTGCCTCCCCCTCCCTCGATCCCTTCTGGAATACAAGGTTACAAGTTCTTGGCTGCTCCAGTTAATAGGCTGCACTGGGTTTTGGTGATGCACGCACATGCACACGCACACACAGGCTAGCAAAAACACGTGTGCACGCGTAAGCACAAGCATGACATTCATACACTCACGTACGGATACAACGTCGAAAGATGATTCCGTCGACCCTTAATTAAGTATTAACACAGCTAGTCCTTAATTTTCTGGCTAATACTTTGTTTCCTCTCACGTCTATGCTCTTCCACGTCCACAAAAAATCATGTTTTCATTAATCCTCAATCTCATATTTTATCAATTAACAACAGTGTTTTTCAACTACTGTTACTAAGGTGTGGAATTACGGCACAATAGATCGAAATCAACATCGGTTTCGAGTTTAGTATAATGGGACAGTCGGACATGTATTGTGTGGATTTTGAATAAAACATTAACCATTAAACTCGGGTCGCTTTTTAACCGTTAAGCGCAATAAATCTTAAGCCGTTAAACTCGTTAACATTCCAACCGTTAAATAAATTCGCTGTTTAACCTTGAAATCTTTCCCTTTTGAATTTCGCTTGCCTATTTTCATCCTATCAACATGGATTTGCTATGTATATTACTTCGTATAAAATCAATCGTATATTTATGACAATTATGATGCGTATTTATTTATTAGAGGCGTTAAACCCGATCTTTAATTCATTCGCTGCTTTTCTCTCTTACTGTTTTTGTTCATCAGTAATTTAATTGGTGTGCTGGTTACTCTTTTTTTGTCAGTGAACTTCTTTATGAAATTCTTTATTACCTTACTTATAATTTTGATCTGTCATCAAATCAATTGTTTATTTGCTACTTTGTTACCTAAACGCATTAGATTCAACGCAATGCGAAACGGAAGCCAAATGAGAATTTCCTGTCTTGCGCTTTTATTTAATAACTTATTCGTCTTTTGATCGCCTCTTCCTCATCAAAGGGAGTCGCCGGCTGCCTGATTAGCCTTTCAGTCACGTCCTGAACTTGCGTGAAAGAAAGACTTGCTAAAAAATGTGACATCAACGGCTTCAGCTTTATAATTTATGATTTTTTTATGTTTTTTTTTTTTTTTAATTCATATTTTTTTCTGTTCCTTTCTGCACGAGGTGAAGTGACATGATTCGCCGCGTTACGTGCCTCGTGTAGCATGCAAGTTTTCTTTGAAGGTTCATTTTATCTTTTATTTATTCATTATTTTTCATGAAATTCTGAATGAAATTCGGCGTAAAATCGACATGAAATCACCATTTCGTAAACTCGAGAACTAATAATCACTTTATAATATCGATTAACTTTATAATCCAGCCCTTCTATCTGGGCTCTCTCGACATTATCCCTTTTAACACCTCCGTCCTCTTCCTCATCCATCTCATCCATTTGGGTAGGCGTGCCAATCCCTCCTGGCTTCCCTTTCAACCCTTTCGCAGTCTCGACGAGGAAGCTCATCTTTTAGAAAATCTTATATTTTTCTCAGCACGACCACCAAGTCTGGCAAGAGTTTGTCTGGAATGAGGTTGCCAATTTTGACCTCGTCTGGGATCTCGGTGCTGCTGCTGCCTCTCCCGTGAGCCTTTGTCGAGCAAGGTCATATAAGCTCTTATTTTTTCTAGTAACTTTCTCTGGACACACACACACACACACACACACACACACACACACACACACACACACACACACACACACACACAACACACACACACACACACACACACACACACACACACACATCACACACTTACGATCACACATAATGAACACATACACATACATATGATGTATGCATGCTTAAATATATACAATATTATACACATACACTAAGCATGGTCGACCGATATTATAACGACTACACATAATTTATCATAAGAATTTTTTTTCCCCCCATTTCCTGTTCCTGTCATACGGATCGACGTCCCTTTGTCCGCCCTTCTCCGCAGCCTCGAGGAGCCGTTCAAGCGTGACTCCGGATGGCATAATTTCTTCCCTTTAACAAAGCTTGGAATGACAAGGGAGTTTCCAGCGTGCTTCTTCGGGCAAATGTACGTGGGAATAAGTGGGGGCTCTTGGTGCGTTCGCATAAGAATTTTTGGATTTGATTATATATATATATATATATATATATATATATAATATATATATATATATATATATATATATATATATATATATATATATATATATATATATATATATATGTATGTATAAGATGAGACA
>NW_020872172.1:391543-396916 GCF_003789085.1 Penaeus vannamei
TATATATATATATATTTGTATATATATATTTATACATATCTATCTATATGTGTGTGTGTCTATGAATACCTTTTCAGTACAGCATTATTACTCTACCCATCAAAAAAAAAAAAAAAAAAAAAAAAAAAAAAAAAAGTGATATGCTATAAATGTATAAATATGCAAGAAGCCCTCCTCAATTCAATCAAATTAAGTCGTCACTGTCTAACCGACGAATGATACAAAAAAGAACAATCAAAGGATATAATATTGAGCTAATACATAATCCCTAAGATAACAATGACCCTCCTTGCTCTTTTCAATACAGCGGATATCGTAATTTAGTGTTTGATCCACAACCTTCCTCTAAAAACAGTGGACAGATGCTGAAGTTTTGGATGGATTTTTAAAGAGATGGAGAATGCATAACTGTTAGGGGGTATTGGTGGCTATAGTGGTGGAAAGTGGCTGCTATAGAGTGCGGAGTGGAGATAATGCTGTAGCGTTATCTGTTGGTATCTGGTATGACGTTTTCTGATCATTTATATGGAGTGAATTTCTCTCTCTCTCTCTCTCTCTCTCTCTCTCTCTCTCTCTCTCTCTCTCTCTCTCTCTCTCTCTCTCTCTCTCTCTCTCTCTCTCTCTCTCTTTCCTCTTCCTCCCTCCTACCCTCTCCCTCCTTCTCCCCCCCCTCTCTCTCCTCCCTCTCCCTTCCTTCCTTCCTACCTCCTCTTCTCTGTCTCTCTCCCTGACTTAATAATCTTATACGACCACTGCACACTGACTTCACCGCTGATGTTCTTTTCAATCATAGATCACGGGTCATCATTAAATTCCCAACGTTAAATTGCGAATGCAGATTATTCCAAATGGAGTTCCTTCCTTTGATGAGTTAGAAATTAATTCCTAATGTTCCCTCTCGTAATACCTAAATTCAGCGGTATAATCCCTTACCTTTTTTTTTAAATACAACTAATGCAAATTCGGTTTACTCTCGGTGGAATGCTTACGACCTTACACATTAACCTCAGTAAGAGCGAGGAAGTAAAAGCGCAGACACACGTATGGATGTAAATGAAGCAGATGTAAGTGCAACAGACACACGTGATGTAAATGAAGCAGATATGTAAATGAAGCAGACACACGTATGGATGTAAATGAAGCAGATGTATGTGAAGCAGACACACGTATGGATTATTAGTAGGCCTAGATGTAAGTGCAGCAGACATACGTATGAATGTATTTGTAGGCCTAGATGTATGTGAAGCAGACACACGTATGGATTATTAGTAGGCCTAGATGTAAGTGCAGCAGACATACGTATGAATGTATTTGTAGGCCTAGATGTATGTGAAGCAGACACACGTATGGATTATTAGTAGGCCTAGATGTAAGTGCAGCAGACATACGTATGAATGTATTTGTAGGCCTAGATGTATGTGAAGCAGACACACGTATGGATTATTAGTAGGCCTAGATGTAAGTGCAGCAGACACACGTATGAATGTATTTTAGGCCTAGATGTAAGTGAAGCAGACACACGTATGAATGAATTTGTAGGCCTAGATGTAAGTGAAGCAGACACACGTATGAATGAATTTGTAGGCCTAGATGTAAGTGAAGCAGCACATCAATGTATTTGTAGGTCTAGATGTAAGTGAAGCAGACACGTATGAATTTTTAGGCCTAGATGTAAGTGAAGCAGACACACGTATCAATGTATTTGTAGGCCTAGATGTAAGTGAAGCAGACACACGTATGAATATATACAACAATAACAGAAACACACAAACGAAAACACAAAAAATATCGCCTAATGATTACGGTCATAATATCACAACTAGAATAATATAACGAGAATATGTTGGTCGCAGAAGGGAAGGTCCTCGTGATGAAAATATCAACATAAATCTTTCTCATCTCCCACGATCATGTCTAAAGACGATTAGTTTAGATTATCTTTCTTCTTGTCTCATTTTTCACTTTTCTGCTCCTTCCTCTGCTCTGATACTCTATCTTTCGTTCAAGGAGTCAGGGAAATGAATGTAGATTTTTTTGTCACACACACACACACATGATATGTGTGTGTGTGTGTTGGGGGGGTGTGTGTGTGTGTGTGTGTGTGTGTGTGTGTGTGTGTGTGTGTGTGTGTGTGTGTGTGTGTGTTGTGTGTGTGTATCTGTGTGTCTGTGTGTGTGTGTTGTGTCTACTATTATTATCGTCACCATTATATCATCAACTCCGTTCCTGACCTAAGTGTCCAATATGATGTGGATATCTCTCGAACTCATAATGAATATTCTTTCGAAACAATATTACCAAAGATTCCCTCAGGATTAACCCGCTCATCTCCTGAGTGTCATTCGAGTTCAAAGCTATTTGCACGAATCCCAGACGTCGCTTTGTGAATCGGATGGCTGGAACCATTATGAATGAGCCACCGTATTGCAGTGCATCTTCAAAGGCACTCTCTGGTCGGCCTTCATCGGTGCCACTCTCCAGGCACTACACACTTCGTTCAGACACTAATAAAAGCAATATTTGAAAGTAACTTTATGTCTTCCATTTCTTTTTCTTTTTACTGAAGAGGATACTGGTACGATGATTCGTACATTTTTGTGTATCTGGCTCCGTCGGTAAAAAGTAATTTCGTTCATTAATCAAATGCATGGACAAAGTGAATAGTATTTAGCGTAATAGATTACAATTTCACACCACCGGACACCATATGATTGTGTGACGTGTTCCTCCTTGTCTGTCTTTCTGTCTGTATGTTTGTTTGTTTGTCTGTCTGGGTCTGACTGCCTATCCGCCCCCCTCTCTCTCTATCTCTCTCTCTACTCGCAAATGTATCTTATACAGATACACATACACATACATATATACATAGATATATTATAAATGTATATATAATGCATAAAAAGGAATATATATATGTATATATATGTGTGTGTGTATGTATTTGTAAGAGAGAGAGAGAGAGAGAGAGAGAGAGAGAGAGAGAGAGAGAGAGAGAGAGAGAGAGAGAGAGAGAGAGAGAGAGAGAGAGAGAGAGAGAGAGAGAGATTGAAACCCGCAAAATTTGTGGGCACACATTAGATTATAGCTTGGAAAAGTTTCCCAGAAAAAATGATTTTGCATTCCTTCAACATTTTCAACAGCAAGATCATTAGCCTTCCTGGAAGTAAACCGATTACCACCAACACGACCATGACAACCCTCTATACCACAGTTAACACTATTACGAAAACCATCATACGTATCCTCAATTCATGTCTCACAGAATTTTACAACGAAACGAAAATACGCGACGCAAAGCCAAAACTCCAAAGGACACGGTCTGCAAATCATCTCATTAGCATACAGATTTCCGGCACCATTCGAGCACCAGCTCTTGCCTCAGACACGTGCCTCCCTCAGGGTGCCTCCCACTCCCCAGAGAGCAATTATCAGCGAATTTCATCCACCAGCTCATCCGTTATACAGCCGGAGTCGCCGTCGGGTATAACGTCGATAATACGAGACCTTTTGACTATGTGGTTTATCACTATCATTGTGGATAGTGTTGATGCCTCTATAATAGTGATGATTTTAAGGGTTTCTACTGTGGGGTTTGGTAGTTTTTTGTGCATACGCATTGTTGTTGTCCCTGTTATAAGTATCATTATCATAATCTTATTTTTTGATTCGATCTTTTAGTTTAGCACTGGAAATTTTGAAAATGCGTAGCCTTGTGTGAACGTTCGTACAGTTATTTGTCATTATTATTATTATCATTATCATTATCGTTATCGTTATCGTTATCGTTATCGTTGTCGTCGTCGTCGTCGTTGACGTCGTTGTTGTTGTTGTTGTTGTTTTTGTTGTTGTTGTTGCTGTTTTGTTGTTGTTATTATTATCATTATCATTAGTATTATTGCTGTTAGTATTGATTGTATTACTATTACTATTATTGTTGTTGTTATCATCATCTTTATCATTATCATTGATATTGTAATCATCATCATCATCATCATCAATATTATTGTTATTATTATTATCATTATTATTTACATTGTTATTATTATTATTTACATTGTTATTATCAACATTATCATCTTCATCATCATTATTATTTTTTTGTTATTATCAATATTATTATTATTATTTTTGTTATTATCAACATTATTATCTTCATCATCATTATTATTATCATTAATGCCAACATCATTATTATCATTAATGTTACCATAATCATTATGTGAATGCCGTATATTGGCATTTTTATTGTATTTGCTATGATAAAAACATATAGCTTCTAGGATATCATCTCTTTCCTACACGAAGATATCTAACACCATTTTCTTTTCATCGATATATTATGTATATATATATATATATATATATAATATATATATATATATATATATATATATATATATATATATGCATATATTATTATTATTATTATTTTATTATGTTATTGGTAGACTTAATATAATCCTTTAACCAAGATAGTTTTCAAGACGTAGCTTATGGATATCAAAGGAAACAGACTTCAAGAATGTCGTCCATGTATGTATAACAGCATTCTCCCCCCCCCCCCCCCAAAAAAAAAAAAAAAAAAAACCTTCCCGAGTTTCCAAAGAATGCAAAGTGACACCCAACAGACCTCCTATACCCGAAAGCCGGCAATTACCCCGGAGATCATGAAAATTTCGAGCAATATCCAGGCTCTCGAAATATTCAAATTGGTTGCAGCCGACGTGGGGGTCTTCTCCGAGACCCTCCGGCGTGCCATGACGCTGCACTCCACGCCAGGGGGTCGAAACACACCCGAGAAAAAAAAAATAAATATAGATATAGGTGTTTGTTGTGTGTTTGTTTTCATATATATATATATATATATATATATATATATATATATATATATATATATATATATACATATATATATATATATTACATATATATAATATATATATATATATATAGATAGATAGATAGATAGATAGATAGATAGATAGATAGATAGATAGATAGATAGATAGATAGATAGATATACATATACATATACATTATACTATACTTATACTTATACTTATATACTTATATATATACATATACATATACATACATATACATATACATATACATATATATGCATATGCATATGCATATGCATATGCATATATACATATACATATACATATACATATATATATACATATACATATACATATATACATATACATACATATACATATATACATATATACATATAACATATACATATACATATACATACATACACATACACATCCCATACACATACACATACACGACACATACCTACCTACGATACATACATACATACAACACACACAAACACACACACACACACATATACATTAT
>NW_020872172.1:398498-403498 GCF_003789085.1 Penaeus vannamei
GGAAGCGAGGAAGTGGAGTTAAGAGGAGGAGGCGGAGAATAAGGAGGAGGAGAAGAAAAAAGAATAAGAAGGATGAAGTGTGAAGGAGAGGAGGAGGAAGAGGAGGATTTAAGGATTTAAAAGATTTAGTTTTAATTCCATTTGTTACAATGGATATTCTTTATTGTGAAGAAGAAGAAGAAGGGGAGGGGGGGAAGAAGAAGAAGAAGAGGGGGGAGAGAAAGAGGAAGAGAGAAGAAGAAAGAAGAAGAAGAAGAAGAAGAAGAAGAAGAAGAAGAAGAAGAAGAAGAAGAAGAAGAAGAAGAAGAAGAAGAAGAAGAAGAAGAAGAAGAAGGTGTAGATGGAGAGAAGGAAGAGGAGAAGAATGAGGAGGAGGAGGAAGAGGAGCAAGCGGAGAAGGAAAGAAAAGGAAAAAAGAAGATGAAGAAGAAGGAGGAAGAGAAGGGGGAGGAGGAAAAGACTCCTGCATACACAAAGAGGAATGCAGGAACACGACCGCACGCGCGCATCAACAGGTTGGAGACCCGGTCACGGAATGAAAGATGGGAGGTGGGAGCCGGATACTCATTCGCGAGGACACACAGACATAGATGCGAACACACCCACCTCTGTGTAAGAGTGAATTTTTAGTTTTCATTCGTCCATCTAAGATACCAGCATGAAAAAATATCTATCTAATAGAGAGTAAAGGAGAGACCGGAGCAGAGCAAACGTTTTGGTTCATATTCCAGATAATTATGATTATGGAAATTACCAAAATATCTCAATAAATGCACCGTAATTGAAGAAAACAAAAACGGGGTGAGCGTAGCCGACGAACAAGTTATTGAAACGCGAATCGTTGGCCCGTAGACTTATGTCAAGTTACATACCGAAGTGACAAACCAGCAGTCCCGGATTATTTCTCAAAAAAAAAAAAAAAAAAAAAAAAAAAAAAAAAAAAAAAAAAAAAAAAAAAACGATATGAACTATTCTACAGAGAAATTACTTTCACATTGTTCGTCACTGCATTTACAACAGCCAGCCTAAGATGAAGAAACTGACGGTGGTGGTAGCAGTGTGGAGTTGACACGGACAGTGATGCTGACACCTTAACCCTTCTTCTCTTGCTCTACATTCTAATACTTTTTCCCCTGTGCCATCTTCTTTCTGTTGCTCCATCGCATCTTGCTGTTTTAAGCCCCGCCGTGCTTTCTCGCTTACCGCACTCCCCTCCCCCTCCCCTTATTGTCGCCTCCGCTCTCCTCCTCACACAGTAACTTTTGCATCAGAATCCTATAACTTTCCTAACACATACTCAACATTAGTGGTCTTGGTTCCTTCTTTGATTGCGTTAACAATCAATACTTTTATGTTACGTCTCATTTTTCTTCTTTCCTTAACATCACTCTTCCCTTTCCTTTTTTTTTTTCTTCTGCCCCTTCTTCCCTCCCGTACCCTCCCTGTCTCCTCTCTTGATGCCCAGCTGAGTTCGGTGCTCGAGCTGGCCGTCCGGTTATCCAGGCTGCGGCGCTCGAGTAAGAGGAGTTGAGAATTCTTGCGACAACAAGGGCGCCGCTTCCTGGGCTGGGAAATGGCGCGGAGGGAGACGGGAAGCGGACGGGGCGCGGCTGGAGGGACGCGTGCGGGAAGGAGCGGCAAGGCAGCCTCTGTTCGTGTCTGTGTCTGTCTGTCTGTCTGTCTGTCTGTCTGTGTCTGTCTTTTCTTTCTATCTCCTCTCTTTTACTCTTTGACTTTCATTCTCTCACTCTTTGACTCTCACTCTTTCATTCTCTCATTCTCACTTTCTCCCTTTCTCTCCATGTACTTAGCTATTTCTTGGTCGACCCATCTCACCCTGAGGTTTCCATACCTGTGAAGACAGAAACAAGAAATTAATGAGCTATATTAGCTAAGGTTTTTAACACAAATATAATCAATAACCATTCAGAATAGTACACAGCAGTTATCACCGCCATAATGCGTTAACAATCAATACTATTATCACTAGCACCCCCACCCCCCTTCCCTCTCTTTCCAGATACCTACACCTTCAATAATTTCCATCGATGAGCAACAAGCTTTCCAACCGAAGAAGAAAAAAAGAAAAGTGGAAAAAATAAAATCGCCTTTTCCTAAGCTCGACGCACCTGCCCTGACGCCCGGCCGGCACTTTCCCTCTGACCTTTTCCAGGCTTCCTGCACCCTCCTCTCGCCTCCTCTCGCTCGCCCTGGCCCGCCTCTCACAAACCCTTTTCCCTTCTCCTTGAACACCGATCCCTCAGCTGGGCAGCTATATGACAAGCCTTGTACACCTTGTCTAATGCTAAATCACTGCTCCCTCTCCCTAACTGCCTCTCACTCTCTCCCTTTCCCTCTCTCTGCTCTTCACTTCCTCTCTCTGCCCTTCACACTTCCTCTCTCTGCCTTTCACTCTTTCTCTCTCTGCCCTTCATTCTTCCTCTCTCTGGCATTCACTCTTCCTCTCTCTGCCCTCCACTCTTCCCCTCTATTCACCCCCCCCCCTCTTTTCAATCCTCTTTCTTTCTCCTTCCGCCCTTATATCTATCTACCCACCTATCAGCCCCTTCATTCACCTTCCTCTCTTTTCTCGATCCGCCCCACTCCTTCCTCATCTCCCTTTCCCCCCTTCTCCTTTATTTATTCTTTCCCTTCTCTCAATCCGTCTATCCCATTCTCTCCCCCTCTTTTCTCTCCTTCCTTGGCCCAGTCTATCACTCCATCTCTCTGTTCCTCCATTATCCTCTTTTTCCTTGCCTCTCTACCTTTTTTTCTCTACTATTCTCCCCCTTCCGCAATTTTCCCCTCCCTCATTATCGCGACCTTTCTCTCTTTTCTTTCCACCATTTTTATCTTCACTTCTCTCCTTCTTTCTCTTTCCACGTATCTCCTTCTTTCTCTCTCTTTCTCCCTCCTTCCCTCTCTCTCTTCCTTCCCTTTTCTGAGCGTGTGCGCGTGAGTGCGTACGCGTGTTTCCTTCTCCCGCTCGTATTCAATACTGTGCTTTACCCCCTTTAGAATAACTCCCCCTATGCTTTTTGTTTATCCATTCAACCACCACCCCACCTCCACCTCCATCTCCACCTCCACCTCCACCTCCACCTCCACCACCCACCACCTCTACCTCTACCTCTACCTCTACCTCTCCTCTACCCTCTACCTCTACCTCTACCTCTACCTCTACCTCTACCTCTACCTCTACCTCTACCTCTACCTCCACCTCCACCTCCACCTCCACCTCCACCTCCACCTCCACTCTACCTCTACCTCTACCTCTACCTCTACCTCTACCTCTACCCTACCTACCTCTACCTCTACCTCTACCTCTACCTCCACCTCCACCTCCACCTCCTCCTCCTCCTCCTCCTCCTCTCCTCCCGTCCCATCTTCCCCACTCCAATCCCCATCATGATTTCAACACTTCACGCAAAGAACCCCGGACCATTGCACCCTATCTCAACAATACCCGGCATGCCCCCAGCCTCCCAAAAAGGTAACATGGCAACAGTCCGAAGACGCGGGACACCTGGCGACGTCCACAAAATCGATGGCGAAACGGCGGTCGGTCGACGCGGCTCTCGTAGGTAACCAGTCACAGGTAGGCAAGGCGAAGTTACTGGTACTCGCGGCTCCTTGGCTCATCCTCGAGACAAGCGGAGATAATGGTGGCACGGAAGAAGGTACATGCACAAGTTTACTCAGTCGCACAAAGGGTAAAATCCACACAATAAAATAGACGCTCCCGGAAAAAAGGTTTTATCTACATGCCTACAATCGATACTAACATCCATTCACTTAGGCTTGTCTATCTACCCATTTATCCATCCAAATAGTCGTCCATCAATCCATTCACCCGTTTCATTCATTCACCCACCCATTCCTCACTTGCTTCCTTCCTCTCTCTCTCCCTCACTCCATCCCGAGCCTTTCTTCCTTTTTCCATTCTTTTTCATTTCCTCCCTCCCTGCATCTCTTACTCACTCACTAACTTCCTCATCGCCTCAGTGCGTAAAGAAACCCGTTAATGCTCGTCGATCCGTCATTCATGTGTGTAAATGAGTATATAAATGTATGTACAACACACACACGCACACGCTCGCTCGCTCGCTTCCTCCCTCCCTCCCTCCCCCCCCCCTCTCTCTCTCTCTCTCTCTCTCTCTCTCTCTCTCTCTCTCTCTCTCTCTCTCTCTCTCTCTCTCTCTCTCTCTCTCTCTCACACACACACACACACACACACACACACACACACACACACACACACACACACACACACACACACACACACACACACACACACACACACACACACCACACACACACACAACACACAACACACACACACACACACACACACCACACACACACACACACACACACACACACACACACACACACATTATATATTATTATTATTATTATTATATTATTATTATTATTATTATTATTATTATTATTATTATTATTATTATATTATTATTATTATTATATATATTATATCTTATATACATATAAATATATTCATACATATATACATATATATGCAAACATTATACAAAAATACACATACATACATAAATATATATATATATATATATATATATATATATATATATATAATACACATTATATATACATATACATATATATAATATTATATACATATATACATATAATAATAATATATAATATTATATATATACATATTATAAATATATAATATATACAAATATATACATATATTAAAATATATACATATATACATACTATATATAAATATATACATATATACTATATAATATATATAAATATATACATATATATAAATATAAATATGAATACAAATATAAATATAATTATAAATATGCGTGTGTGTGTGTGTGTGTGTGTGTGTGTGTGTTGTGTGTGTGTGTGTGTGTGTGTGTTGTGTGTGTGTGTGTGGTGTGTGTGTGTGTGTGTGTGTGTGTGTGTGTGTGTGTGTGTGTGTGTGTGGTGAATATATA
>NW_020872172.1:410998-415998 GCF_003789085.1 Penaeus vannamei
GGAAGAAGGGGCTCCGCCGACGCAGCAACCGCATCCTCCGGACGTCCGCGGAGAGGACTTCGCGGTCCGAGTCTTTGCGGCGTGTTCGCTTCCTCTCGCGATTTGTTCCAGTTTCTCCGCACCTTCCACCCGCCTTTTGCCTCTTCCTTTTTTATCCAGCGACCTCCCTCCGAAAATTTATGCATGACCTCTCTTGACCTACTGTGACAAAGATTGACATTTCCTCCTGTACCACATAAAAACAACAAAAGCTGAACTACAGCAAAACAAAAATAGTTATACCCCCCCCACCCCCACGTATGAAAATCAGAATCGGCCAGCACACCAGCCCTCGCATGTGATGCCGGCCATGTGGCTCGAATAAGCAGCTGTCTTGTCACGCGACCGCCGCACACACACATACCACATCTGAGGAAAAGTGAAATGCGGAGTGAGAAGGGGAGGCCGGAGAGGGAGGGAGGTGGAGAGAAGGGGAGGCGAGAGAGGGAGGGAGAGGGGGAGGGAGGAAGGTGGAGAGAAGGGAGGTGAGGGAGGTGGAGGAGGGGAGAAGGAGAGAAGGTAGAAGGGGAGAAGGGTAGAAGGGGAGAAGGGGAGAAGGGGAGGGAGGGAGGGAGGGAGGGAGGGAGGAGAGAGAGAGAGAGAGAGAGAGAGAGAGAGAGAGAGAGAGAGAGAGAGAGAGAGAGAGAGAGAGAGAGAGAGAGAGAGAGAGAGAGAGAGGGAGAGGGAGGGGAGGGGAGGGGAGGGGAGGCGAGGGGAGGGGAGGGGAGGGAGGGAGGGAGCGAGGGAGGAGGGAGGAGGGAGGAGGGGGAGGGAGGAGGGAGGGAGGGAGAGGGAGAGGAGAGGGAGAGGGAGAGGAGAGAGAGAGAGAGAGAGAGAGAGAGAGAGAGAGAGAGAGAGAGAGAGAGAGAGAGAGAGAGAGAGAGAGAAGAGAGAGAGAGAGAGAGAGAGAGATAGAGAGACGCAGTGCGGGTAGATGGTCAGAAATGAGTGTTCTAACGATGCATGCTCCATCCCCTCATAAATATCTTACCTTTTTACACGTGGATGAGGCCGGGCCGAACAGCGCCAACAGCAAAAAATGAACAAGCAATCGACACAGCAACAATAGAAATAACGAAAAAAGGTCGACCGCAGCAAACCGCACCAATTAGCAAAACATACAAGAGCAAATAAAAGTTCCCGAGAAATGAATTCCTCCCCGGCAATTCCGCGAGCGCACCTCCCGAATCAATGCAAATCGCCGTAGTACGGTACTCCGCAACGGCACGGAGAGGGGCCGGCCGTCGCGAGCCAACGCAGCGGAGCGCCAGCACTATCGCCGGACGCTATTTTGGCCAGCCGTTCCCCTCCGCGCCCCCGCTGTTATCTGCGTGGGAAAGCCTCTTGGCCGGCCTCCACGGGGACCGCACTCGAGCCCAGACGCACCTTCGGCCCAGCCACAGGCGACAACTGGACCGCCTCAAGCCCCGTCAGGCGTCGCCCTGGCACCAACCCGCCCGATGTTGACACTAAAACAGGAGGGGAAGGAAGGCACTCTGTTGACGTCATGGGTGGGTGAGACGGAAGAAGAGAGAAGCAGGGGAAGAGGAGGGGGAGGGGAGGAACAAGGGATATGGGGGAGTGAGAGGGAGAGAAAGTATAAGAGAAAGAAAAAAATATTGAAATTTATATATATATATATATATATATTATATATATTATATTATATATAGATAGATAGATAGATAGATAGATAGATAGAGAGAGAGAGAGAGAGAGAGAGAGAGAGAGAGAGAGAGAGAGAGAGAGAGAGAGAGAGAGAGAGAGAGAGAGAGAGAGAGAGAGAGAGAGAGAGAGAGAGAGAGAGAGAGAGGGGGGGGGGGGCTAAAGGCAGGTGTGATGGATAGCGGGTGTCTATGAGTTAAGTCAAGGCGGCGACAACTTGGCATGTGCCACCCATCACGCCCAAATGACTCGTCCATATATTTGTTTTCTTCGGGTTCGTTGTCGCCCATCCAAACGCCCACAAGACCTCTCCATTTCAGAAAGCTTTTTTTTCATTTTCTTTGTTGCTTCACCTCCTTTTTACCACTGCGGTTTTCCTCTCTCCTTCCGTCTTTATATTTAATTATACTTTCCTCTTTTCCTTATTCCCAACCTCTGTATCTCTTCACTCCATCCTCGTCTATTCTAATCTTCACTGAAAAAAAAAACTTTTAACACTTTATCTGTCTTATTATTTCATTTACACATTTATTTCTTTTTGCTTTCCACGCATGTTCTACCGAGTTCTCCTCCATCACACCGACGCTCGCCTCCACTTCGATCTCCGTCTCCCCCCCCCCCTTCAACGCCCTTCCTCCAACCATTCTTTTACGTTCCGCCTCCGTCATCCATTTGCACATTCACCACAAGCTGCTCCATCTCTACCTCCACTTCTATCCCCATCTCCATCTCGACTTCCTCCTCTCTCCCTGCGCAACTCCACCTCTATCACCTCTATCTCCGCCTCCACCTGTACCTCCCCTCCCCCCAACATCCTTCACTTCCACCTGTACCTTCCCTTCAACCTCCACTTCCACCTGTACCTCCCCCTCAACCTCCACTTCCACCTGTACCTCCCCTCAACCTCCACTTCCACACCTGCCTGCCTGCTTTTGCCTGCTTCTGCCTGCCTGCTTGCTTGCTGCTGTTTGCCTGCCTGTTTGCTTGCTTGCTTGTTTGCCTGCCTGCCTGCCTGCCTTTCTGCCTGTTGCTGCTTGTTTTTTGCCTGCCTGTTTGCCTGCCTTTCTGCCTGCTTGCTTGCTTGCCTGCCTGTTTGCCTGCTTGCCTGCCTGCCTTTCTGCCTGCTTGCTTGCTTGTTTCCCTCCCTGCCTGCCTGCTTGCTTGCTTGTTTGCCTCCCTGCCTGCCTGCTTGCTTGCTTGTTTGCCTCCCTGCCTGCCTGCCTGCCTGCTTGCTTGCTTGTTTGCCTGCCTGCCTGCTGCCCTGCCTGCCTACCCATTCCTCCGTCCATCCCCCCCTCCTCCCCCCCCCCCTTCCCTTCCTCCAGCCTCCCTCCACCCGGACATCCTTCTACCTCGCCCAGCCTTCTATACAGGGCCGAGAAATAAACACACAGCGGTCGTAGCCAAGGGGCGCCTGCTTTCAGTACGCCGAACAAAGAGGAGGGAAGACGAGAGAAGAGGAGGGAAGAGGCGAGACGGGCGGGAGGGAATGGAGAGGCAAGATGGAAAAGAAAGGAGGAAAAAAACACTAGAAAGGAAGAAAATGGATGAAAAGGAACGTAGATGATAAAGGGTGAGAGGAATGGAGAGGAGGATTGCGCAGGAAGGATAATGGAGAGAGGGAGGAGAGGGGGAAAGAAGAGAGGATAGAAAAAAGAGAAAAGGGAGAGGCGGAAAGAGGGCAAGGAAGGGGTGGAGGATAAAAGGATGAGAGAAGGAAAGACGTAACTACCCTTTCTGCCTTCCCTTTTACTTCTCTTCTCTACCTCTCCGCCCATCCCACCGCACACCACTTTCCCACCTGCTCCCTGCATTCTTTCCCTTCATCTTCTGCCTCTTGCGCCCTTTCTCGCATTATCTAGAATTCCTCGCTTCACCAAGACATTCTTGCTTAACTTCGTCCTTCCCCAACCTTCCTTCTCGCCTCTCCCTTCCTCCGACCTCCCTCTTCTCGCCTCCGGGATATCTCCCTTCTCCTGTTCTTCGCCCTCTTCTTTCGTCTCCTTCGTCCCTTCTTTCTCCTTTGACTTTCCATCGCTCCTCTCCTACTCCCTTCACTTTTTTCATTCCTCTCATTACCTATTCTCTCTCCTCTACTCACCCCCCTCTCCTTCTTTCCCCTCACCTCCTCTCCCCTATCCTCCCCCATATCTTTACCTCTCCTCTTCTCCCTTGCTCTTCTCTTTCCTTTACTTTCCCTTTTCCTTTCTCCCCTCTCCCTCTCTCTCTCCTCCCCTCTCCTGTCTCTCCTCTCCCCTCTCATTCCCTCTCCTCTCTCTCTCCTCCCAGCCTCCCCATCAAGCCGAGGCCGTTTGTTACACTTCCTAAGACCCATTTTATGGGCTAAGTGGAGTCCATTAACTAAGCTCACTCCGTCACGCGCTGGAGAGAGAGAGAGAGAGAGAGAGAGAGAGAGAGAGAGAGAGAGAGAGAGAGAGAGAGAGAGAGAGAGAGAGAGAGAGAGAGAGAGAGAGAGAGAGAGAGAGAGAGAGATTATTACACGAGAAACGTGACAGTTCGATCATGCTGAAGATGACGACAATGTCAAGCAAGGATTATACTGACGACGGCGTCGAAACCCCAAATCTTCACCTTTAAAGCTCTCACAATACATTTCGCAAATAGATTCTGCACAGCCTCCCCCGAGCCGCCACGAAACAGCCAAACGCCTTTTCCGCAATGCCATCAACGCGAGTCCCGACCTCCCTCGGGGACTGACCTCGCGCGCGTTGTGTGCTGGGCTCGGCGAGAGTCGTGTGCGTGCGTGCGTGCGAGCCTGGGTGTGCAGCACATCATCGCTCCACCTGCACACATGTAAGTGTTCGCAGGGAAGCGCTTCATCCTGTGAAAGCGTGCGTGTGCAAAATATGGATGCTGATGAGCGCAGCCTCATTTCGCCTCTCGCATCAGCGGGATGAGCCTCGTCCCGCCGCCCGAGCAATCCCCTCGGCGGCGGCCGCACGCGGCGCCCGTCGCCCACCTCGCCTTCTTGGACTCCGGCGGTCTCTGAGCCTCAGTCTACTTGTCCACACCCACAAGTGGATGTGTGTCCGTGTGCGTGTGCGTGTGCGTGCGCGCGCGCGCGTGTACGTGTGCGTGCATGTTATGTATATATGTATTTGTTTACATTTCTGTTTGCAGGCTAGCAAATAGGTATGTATGTATGTATGTATGTATGTATGTATGTATGTATGTATGTATGTATGTATGTATGTACGTACGTACGTACGTAAGTATGTATGCATTTTTGCATGCATGTACGTATGTGCGCGCAGGGGAAGAAAGCAAAGGCGTGC
>NW_020872172.1:418187-423187 GCF_003789085.1 Penaeus vannamei
CCCTGCCTCCCCTCTTCCTTCTTCCTCCCCTTCCTCTTCCTCCCCTCTTTCCCTCTCCATTCCCCTCCCTTCCCTCTTCCCTCCTTCCGTCTCCCCTCCCTGCCCTCCCTCCATTCCCCTCCCCTTCCCTCTTCCCTCCCCTCTTTCCCTCCCCTCCCCTGCTCCCCCCTTTCCTTCCTATCCCTCTCTTGGTCTCATTACTTGCTAGCAGCGGAGATAGTGAGGTGTAATGAGGTGGTGTTGAGTTCCCGGGAGAGATGAGGTGATGAAATTAGATCACGTCGATGAGGTGATGAGAATGCAGTTTTTTTCGGGGGGGAGGGGAGGGGGGGAGGCGATGGTGATCTGGTTGCCATGGTGATCACACAATTTCATTCTAGCATTTCGTAAAAAAAAAGACAAAAACAGCATAGTAGTTCACAGAATAATTAAATACTTTATGCTCTGATTTTGGACATTGAAAAATTTGTTCATAGGAAAAGTGTGGCCACATGGATGAATTAATACCTCATGCGTAATGAAGGACATGTTAATGAACTTTTTTACGACTTGGGGGAGTTCCTCGTAAAAGGTAAACACTCCAACATTGTGTTGATACTGCTGTGTTTGGTTTGCTCTCTCTCTCTCTCTCTCTCTCTCTCTCTCTCTCTCTCTCTCTCTCTCTCTCTCTCTCCCTCCCTCCCTCTCCCTCTCTCTCTCTCTCTCTCTCTCTCTCCTCTCTCTCTCTCATCCTTCCTTTTCACTCTCTATATATCTATCTATTTCTTTATCTGTCTAGCTGTCACTCTCTTGATTTATCTAAGAGTCATTGAGAGAAAGCCCTCCATTTGGTGTTTAATAGGATTAAATGTTAAATATCTATAAATAAAGTAAACATTTATAAGTAAGTTAAGAGAGGATGGAGGGAAGGAAGGATAAAAGGTAGAACAGAGATGGAGTGAGAGCTATAGAGAGAGAAAGAGAGAGAGAGAAAGAGAGAGAGAGAGCGCGCGCGCGAGAGAGAGAGAGAGGAGAGAAGAGAGAGAGAGAGAGAGAGAGAGAGAGAGAGAGAGAGAGAGAAGAGAGAGAGAGAGAGAGAGAGAAAGAGAGAGGAGGGGTGAGGGAGGAAAGCGAGCGTGAGCGAGAGAGAAGGTGGTGTGGAGAGGTTTAGCGGCCTGGGCAGGGGGAGGCAGGGACCGGGCGGAGTGGGGGGGGCTAAGGATAATGCCAGGCATAATCATATTGAGCGGTTGATAATGAGACGGTGAGGTTACGGCCGCGCGTGAGTATAATAAGGGTGTAATTAGGAGAGAAAATCATTTGTCATGTTGCGGAGAGGTTGTCTGTTTGCGGAAGGTGCGGCTGGCTCCGCTCGGGCTGCGCTGCGGGTCGTCTGTGGTACTGCGGGGTATCCGTGGGCTGCGGGGTTTACTTCGGTGCAAGTGGCTGGTACTGACGTGGTAGCCTGGTAGCGTTGGACCTTGTCATGGGCTCCTGATTCGTGTCATGTAGGAGCATCAGTCATATTTTGATGACGGAAAGTTCACGGCCTGTTTCACGAGCGGTTTGGAGACCCGATTGCCAGGGTAGGATGAAACAGCGTTGGTGTTCTCTAAATCCTTTAATTAAGCACCGCTGAGCGAGTCCAGCGGATGACGCCGAAGATGACGTGTGAAGGCGCGGGTCGAGCGGCCTTGCGAACGAGGCCGAGTTGGAAGAGAGGAATGGAGGAGAGATGATTGGAAAGGAAGATCAGATGTCCATAACTAACGACCGCGCCCGTGGCCGGAAGGCGTGGAGGAGGAAGGGCGGCCGCGGGTGCTTGAGCTGGGGCTAAAGGTGTGAGGCGAGGCGGCTTCGGCAGCCCGTGGGTGCACCGCACGCGAACCCAGCCCCCCCCCCCCCTGCCTATCTGCTCCCCCTCCTCCCCCTTCCGGCGCAATCCTTTGTCCATTTCCTTTACTCCTCTTCCTGCTCCTCTTCCGTCTCCTGTCCTCCTCTTATCCTCCGAACTTTTTTTTTTCTTCTTCGTCTTCGTCGTCCTCCTTCTCCTTCATCCTTTTTTCTTCTTCTTTTTCTCCTCCTCCTTCTCCTTCTCCCTCTTCTCCGTATCTTTTTTTTCAGTTCAACATTAGTGCAAATCTATTCGTAGATATGCCAGTTCTTACTGTGAGTAAATTTTATCAATTACTCACATTCCCTCCAAAAAGTAACCTAGAGTATCTAATCTCCTTATCATCGGCCTTCCCTCCCACTCGTCGCCATTCTTAAAGCCCTGAACGTGAAAATCAGGTACGAGTAAGTCCGGGAGGCAAGAGGTGCAGTCCCTCCACTCCCTGCCTAATGCCTTGTACGTGAAAATCAGGTATGAGTAAATTCAGGAGGCAAGCGGTGCAATCCCCTCCATTCCCTGCTCTTTCGTGAACCGTCGGCTTCGACTCCCGGTTCGGAGCAACGCCAACGCAAGGAGGGCGCGTGTTGCGGAGACGAGGCTCGAAACTGGCGGTTCACGTATTGCCGATTATAGGCGGAGGCGTTGGAAGTGGAAGGAGGGAGGGAGGGGAGGAGGGAGGAGAGAGGGAATGGGAGAATGAGAAAGGGAATGAGAGAGAAGGAGAGAGGGGGGCCATAAGAGGAGAGAGAGAGCGGAGGGGGGGGGATGAGAGAGAGAGAGAGAGAGGGGGGGGGGGCGAGAGAGAGAGAGAGAGAAGGCGAAAGAGAGAGAAAAACAGACATACAGTTAGACGAGCAGACAGACGGGGAAGTAGACACGAAAGCAGCGACAGAAAAGTAAATATCCCCCAAGAGACGTGCATAAAAGCGGAAACATTCCTAGCTAATGAGATCCAGATGAGACCCGGACAGGCAAGTGACAGACGACCGCCACCAGCGTCTCGGTCGCCGCTCGATTGACTGATTCGTCGCAGCTTTACCTCGCTTTAGCATTAGAATAATTGGAATCAGAACGCGTATCGCTCCCGGGTTCCCTCCGCCAGATGCTTAAATTTCGGGCTCCAGGTATTATTAATGTTAATGGATTCTCGCTCTCTCTCGTTTCATATTTTTTTCCGCTCTGCCTTTTTTTCCCTTCGTTTCCTAGTTTCTATTGTAGGTTTTATTCATTTTTTTTCCTTTTCTTTTTTCGTTCCGTTGCATTTGCGTCGTCGTGTTGCAGTCTGAGTGAAATCGCGTTTGATGGAAACTGATTTGCTTAATGATGACGAAATTTCCTGCCTCCGTTTTCCTCGGTAATCTCTCGCTTTTTGCTTGTCGTTCGTATCTTTGCTTTTGTTCGTCTGATCTTCTTATCCTTGGTTCTTCCTTCGTGTACTGTCCTCTACTCCATGTCTTTATTCGTCAGTCGCTCTTTCATTTTCACTGTATTTTTCTTTGAACTTTATTTTGCATATTCTTCCTCTCTTCGCTTCTGTCACTCTTCTCCCTTCCTCTTCTCGCTTTCATCACCTTTCCTCCTTTCCCCCCTTTTTCGGTCCCCCCCCCCAGACGGCGCAGAGGCATGTGGGTAATGGAGCCCCGTTTGCCTCTCGCCAATCGGTCTGAGGGAAGCGGCTGTTTGTTCTGGCGAGCGCTGAACAAACGACGCGAGACCCCGTAATGAACGCCGCTGAACTTTGAACAGTTCAGGTACAGCGCTTCGGAGACCGGAGACCAGCGGGGGAGGCGGCCGGAGCAAATAGTGAAATGCGGAGAGCGCTGTCCGTAGATTTTTTTTTAAACAATAGAAGTCCGCGCTGATTCGCTGTTGCAAATACGAATCGAATCTCTATGTTTGGAGAGATATTTTGGTAATATTAGTATACAGATGAGTTTTAATTATAATTATGATGTATGGCCGTAAAGATACCTGACATATAGGGTCATTTGCTATTATTCATTGTTAATAACAGCATTATGTATCCTTTATTGGCAATACTGTGATCCAGTGAGCGTGATGCCCCGCGCGGAGGCTTTCCGGACCAAAACGGCCGTTCGAGAGGGATAATTGTGCTCATAGCATCGTCCGCTTTCCCTTCACGATTGCCACAACTCTGGTCCGGAAAAAAACCCGTTTATGTGGCTACACTTTTCCCCACTTTAATCTTATCTTTTCTTGAGTATTGATGATTCCATTTTCATATCATTTGCTGCCAGATAATACGACATTTTCCCTTTCTTTTGCAGGTAAGTTGACCGTAAGAGCTCCTCGTCCTGCCATCCACGTAAGTCGAAAAACTAAGGGAACGATAAACGCGGAAAGTTTGCAGAGAAATTAAGCTATCTTGTCTCTTCCGCTTCCCTCCTTTCTCTCTCCCTCTCTCTCCCTCTCTATCTATCTCTCCCTCTGACTGCCCTCTCTCTCTCTCTCTCTCTCTCTCTCTCTCTCTCTCTCTCTCTCTCTCTCTCTCTCTTCTCTCTCTCTCTCTCTCTCTCTCCTCTCTCTCTCTCTCTCTCTCTCTCTCTCTCTCTCTCTCTCTCTCTCTCTCTTCTCTCTCTCTCTCTCTCTCTTTCTCTCTCTTCTCTCTCTCTCTCTCTCTTCTCTTCTCTCTCTCTTCTCTCTCTCTCTCTCTCTCTCTCTCTCTCTCTTCTCTCTCTCTCTCTGTCTCTCTCTCTCTTTTTCTGTCTCTCTATGTTTCCTTAATAAAGTCCTGATTACTGTTTAATTCCTGAAATTTAAATTACTGGCAATTATTAGGTTAGTGCAAGCTTCAGATATTTTTTTATCNCTCCTCCTCATCTCTCTCTCTCCTCTCTCTCTCTCTCTCCTCTCTTTCTCTCATCTATCTCTTTCTCTTTCTCTCTCTCTTTCTCTCTCTCTCTCCCTTCTCTCTCTCTCCTCCTTCTCTCTCTCTGCTCTTCTCCTCCTCTCTCTCTCTTCTCTCCTCTCTCTCTCTTCTTTCCTCTCTCTCCTGCTCTTTCTCTCGTTCTCTCCTTTCTCTCTCCCTTCTCTCTCCTCTCTCTCTCTCACTTCTCTCTCTTCTCTCTCTCTCTCTCTCTCTCTCTCTCTCTCTCCTCTCGCTCTC
>NW_020872172.1:430687-435687 GCF_003789085.1 Penaeus vannamei
GCCCCTCGCCCTCGCCCCTCGCCCTCGTCCATGCCCCTCGCCCATCGCCCCACGCCCCTCGCTCCCTCGCCCCTCGCCCCTCGCTCTCGCCCCTCGCCCCTCGCCCTCGCCCTCGCCCCTCGCCCCTCGCCCCTCGCTCGCCCTCGCCCTCGCCTCGCCCTCGCCCCTCGTTCCTCGCCCTCGCTCGCCCCTCGCCCCTCGCCCTGCCCCTCGCCCTCGCCCTCGCCCCTCGTCGCCCCTCGCCTCGCCCCTCGCCCCTCGCCCCTCGCCCTCCTCGCCCCTCCCTCGCCCCTCGCCCTCGCCCTCGCCCTCGCCTCGCCCCTCGCCCTCGCCCCTCGCCCCTCGCCCCTCGCCCCTCCTCGCCCCGCCCCTCTCCCTCGCCCCTCGCCCCTCGCCCTCGCCCCTCGCCCCTCGCCCTCTCTCGCCCTCTCGCCCTCGCCCCTCGCCCCTCGCCCCTCGCGCTCTCGCTCCTCCTCCCCTCGCCCCTCGCCCCCTCTCGCCCTCCCCCCGCCCCGCCTCGCCCCTCGCCCCTCGCCCCTCGCCCCTCGCCCCTCGCCCCTCGCTCCCTCGCCCCTCGCCCTCGCTCCTCGCCCTCGCCCCTCGCCCCTGTCCCAGCCCTCCTCGCCCTCGCCTCGCCCCTCCTCCCCTCCTCGCCCCTCGCCCCCTCGCCCTCGCCCCTCGCCCCTCGCCCCGCCCTCGCCCTTCCGCCCTCGCCCCTCGCCCCCCTCGCCCCTCGCCCCCTCGCCGCCCCTCGCCCCTCGCCCTCGCCTCGCCCCTCGCTCCTCGCCCCTCGCTCTCGCCCCTCGCCCCTCGCCCCTCGCCCCCCTCGCCCCTCGCCCCTCGCCGCCCCTCTCCCCCTCGCCGCCCCTCGCCCCTCGCCCCTCGCCCCGCCCCTCGCTTCGCCCTCGCCCCCTCGCCCCTCGCCCTCTCGCCCCTCGCCCCTCGCCCCTCGCTCTCGCCCCCTCGCCCTCCTCGCCCCTCGCCCTCTCGCCCCTCGCGCCCTCCCCTCGCTCCTCGCCCCTCGCTCCTCGCCCCTCGCCCTCGCCCCTCGCCCTCGCCCCTCGCGCCCTCGCCCCTCCCCACGCCCCTCGCCCTCGCTCCGCGCTCGCCCCTCGCCCCTCGCTCCCTCCTCGCCCCTCGCCCCTCGCCCTCGCCCCTCGCCCCCCCGCCCCTCGCCCCCTCGCCCTCGCCCTCGCCCCTCCCCTCGCCCCTCGCCCCTCGCCCCGCCCTCGCCCTCGCCCTCGCCCCTCGCCCCTCGCTCCTCGCCCTCGCCTCGCCCCTCGCCCCCCTCGCCCCTCGCTCCTCTCGCCCCCCTCGCCCTCGCCCTCGCCCCTCGCCCTCGCCCCTCGCCCCTCGCCCCTCGCCTCGCCCCTCGCCCCTCGCTCGCCCTCTCCCTCGCCCTCGCCCTCGCCCCTCGCCCTCGCCCTCGCCCTCGCCCCTCGCCCCTCGCTCGCTCCTCGCCCTCGCCCCTCTCGCCCCTCGCCTCCTCGCCCCTCGCCCCTCGCCCCCTCTCGCCCTCGCCCCTCGCCCTCGCCCCTCGCTCCTCGCCCTCGCCCCCTCGCCCCTCGCCCTCGCCCTCGCCCCTCGCCCTCGCCCCTCGCCCCTCGCCCTCGCCCTCGCCCCTCTCGCCCCTCGCCCCTCGCCTCCTCGCCCCTTCCGCTTAAGTGTCTATCCTATCTTACCTTTCGCCTCTTCTTTCTCTCTCTTTGTAGCGTTATCTATTTGTCTAACTATTAAACGGTCTCCTCTTCTCTATCTCTCTCTCTCTCTCTCTCTCTCTCTCTCTCTCTCTCTCTCTCTCTCTCTCTCTCTCTCTCCTCTCTCTCTCTCTCTCTCTCTCTCTCTCTCTCTCTCTCTCTCTCTCCCTTTCCTTTGCTTTCCCTCCAGCTTCATTTGTCCTCCCTCCCTCCCCCTCTCCCTCCCACCCTCCTTCTCTCCCTCCTCCTCTCGTCCCTGGCACTTCCCCTCCCAACCTCACTCACTCTTCACCCTCACCCTTCTTTCTTTATCTCTCCTCTCCTCCCTCCGCCCTCTCCCTCTTTCCCTGTAACTCATTGTTGACTTAGTAGGTATCAAAGGGCCATTTTTAGCCCCGAGAAGTCTTCACATCAAAGGCTTTATTTATCTTCTTCTGAACCTGCTCTCACTGTCTCTCCCTTCCCCCGTCCCCCTTCCCCCTCCTCTCTTCCCCTCTCATTCTTCCCCTCCCCCCTCCCTTTTCTTTCATCTCTCTGTCTTTCTGCATTTTTGTCTCTCTGTTCCTGTCTATCCATTTTTTCTCACTGTCTTTCATTATTATCTACGATACCGTTATTTTGCTTGTTATGATAATGAAAGTGAAAATAATGATAAAAGAATATGATAATCATCAGACTAAGGAAGAGAAAGAGCAGTAGAGCAACATAGACGAAAGCAGAACGCAACCACAGAGCAAGGAGCAGGACGACCCTGTCCCGGAGGCCCTGGCACGGCGCAGAGGCACCCACAGCAGAGCCGCCGTGATAAACGACTAAGGATAAGGATGAGCTGCCCTTGTTATTCGCATTCCGGTGCTCCTCTGGATTGTGATTGTGCTGTCGTGCTCCTCTGGATTGTGATTGTGTTGTCGTGCTCCTCTGGATTGTGATTGTGTTGTCCCAATCGCAGTCACAATCACGAACGATTCCGTTTGTGCGAGAATTTATTTATTCACTTATTAATGGGGCCACTTAGAGATCGACCGATGTATAGAACTGTTAATAGACCAATTTGTTTGTTAATTAGCTAGCCAATTGCCCCCCCCCCCTCTTCCCCCATTTGTTCCACGTATACATTTTGCGAATTGTTGTTGTCGTCGGAGCGCGGAGGAGGGTCGGGCCAGCTGTTCGGGTCTGCGGTGACTGTTATTTTTTTCCTTCTTCCAAATTCACTCATTTGACGTTTTAGTTTGGATGCTGCGCGCGAGGGGGGGGTATTGTTTTAGATTGCAGGTTGTTGTTATTTGTCTGTTGTCTTTGTCTTCGTCTCGTCTTCTTTTTATCATAATCTCTACTACTATTATTGTTGTCAATGTTATCATTTTTGTTGTAGCCCCCCCTTAACACCCCCCATATATATATATATATATATATATATATTATATATATATATATATATATATATATATATATATATATATATATATATATATATATATATTCTATATATATTATTATTATAATTTGGGGTGTATACAGTTTTCCCTCTCACGACGTCTTGGGCTGAAGAAGGGCTGAGAGCTGGACGTCGCCGCTGGACGGGCGATGGGACAGCTTTCCGGCGAGCGACCAGCCGGACGGACACGCGGAGGCACGGGAGATGAGGGAGACGAGGGAGATGAAGGAGATGAGGGAGATGAGGGAGATGAGGGAGACGAGGGAGATGAGGGAGACGAGGGCTGGCAAATCTTGATTCTCTCAGCCCTCTGTGGCTCCTGTCTCTTGCTTTTTTTCCTTCTCTCTTTCGCGGTATACTTCACTTCTCTCTCTCTCTTTCTCTCTCTCTCTCTCTCTCTCTCTGTCTCTCTCTGTCTCTGTCTCTGTCTGTCTGTCTGTCTGTCTGTCTGTCTCTCTCTCTCTCTCTCTCTCTCTCTCTCTCTCTCTCTCTCTCTCTCTCTCTCTCTCTCTCTCTCTCTCTCTCTCTCTCTCTCTCTCTCTCTCTCCTCTTTCTCTCTCTCTCTCATTCTCTCTCTCTCTCATCCCCCTCCTTCAGTCTGTCAATTATTCTCTGTGACAGTCGCTTTATATTACAATAACATTCTCCGTTTTTTTTTCTTTATCCACCTTCTATTATTTGTCTTTTTCGCTTTATCCTCCTTTCCTTCCTCCTTCTCTTCCCTCTTTCACACAACCTCATGATACCCATAAAGTCAAAGATAGCAGGTGGTATATGCCTCTGGTATCGCAGTTTTCATGTGGCTGGTATTGGCGCAAGAAATGTGAATAGGTCTTTGTGTTCTCTCCTATTCTCTGCTTCCCCCTTCTTTACTGTCTCTCTTCCCCTTCTTTCTTTTCTTCTTATCTTCCATCCTCCTCGTTTCTCCAT
Source organism: Penaeus vannamei (assembly GCF_003789085.1). NCBI lineage: Eukaryota > Metazoa > Arthropoda > Malacostraca > Decapoda > Penaeidae > Penaeus > Penaeus vannamei. The sequence goes on from NW_020872172.1 coordinate 434,750, forward strand.
CTCTTCTTTTATCCTGTCATTTCCTCTCTTCCGTCTTTCTACTCTCGTCCTCTCTTTCATTATTCTCCTCTTGTCTCCTTCTCCTCTTGTCTCCTTCTCTCTCCCCTCTTCCTCCCTTTCCTCCTCCCATCTTCGTGTCCTCGGGGTGCTGTGGCGAGAGCTTGCGCGCCCGTCTTGTCTTGAGGAAAATCCGGTTCCTTTGGTTTGCGTGAGTGGGCGGGCGTGTTTGTGTGAGTGCGTTTGTTCATGTGTGCGTGTGTTTGTTTGTTTGTGTGTGTCTGCATGTGTGTGTTGTGTGCGCGCGCGTGTGTATGTGTGTATGCATGTGTGTGTTTGTCTGAGTGCATGTTTGTTCATGGTGTGTTTGTTTTGTGTGCGCGTTTTGTGTATGTGTGTCTGCATGTGTGTGTGTGCGCGTTTGTATGTGTGTATGCATGTGTGTGTTTGTCTGAGTGCATGTTTTGTTCATGTTGTGTTTGGTTTGTTTGTTGTGTGCGCGCGTGTGTGTGTGCGTGTGTATGTGTGTGTGTGTGTGTGTGTGTGCGCGTGTGTGTGGTGTGTGTGGTGTGTGTGTGTGTGCGTGTATGTGAGTGTGTGTGTGTATGCATGTTGTGTGTGTGTGTGTGTGTGTATGTGTGTGTGTAGGTGGACGTTGATACACGCGTACTAGCTCCTCCATGAACGAAAGAAAACCAAGCAAAAAGAAACAAGCTGTTCGTAAATAGACAATCCATTGACCAAACAATGAAACAACTAAAACTCCGCCGCAAAGGCAAACAAATGAATAATTAAAACAACAAATAAAAATGTAACAACTTCCAGCAGCAAAAAATGCATTGATTGGGAATGTAAATGTCGTAATTATTGCTGTTTTCCTTTATTCCTTCACTGAAAAACAGACAATAACAAATAGCAAGTTTAATAAACAATTAGATAAA
>NW_020872172.1:442956-447956 GCF_003789085.1 Penaeus vannamei
TCTCCTCTCTCCTCCTCTCCTTCCTCTCTCTCCTCTATTCTTTTCTCTTCCTTCTCCTCTTTCTCCCTCTCCTTCTTCCTCTCTCCCTCCCTCCTTCCTTCTATCTTCCTCTCTCTCTCTCTCTCTTCCTTTTTTTTTTTTCTTTTTAAATTTTTTCTTTGTTGTTGGGGACTTTACTTTTTATTCTTTCTTAAATTTTCGCCCTTTTTTCTTTCCGGGCGTTTATGCTTCCTCGTCCCCCTTTCGTGTTTTTTTTTTTTTTTCTTTTTTTTCCTTTTTTTACACTTTTTCTTCCATCTTCCTTCTTTACTCGTTTACTCTTAATTCTTTTTCCGATTTTTATTCATCATCATCTTTTTTTCATCTCTTTTTTTTCTCTTCTCTTTCTTCTTTTTCTTCTTCTCTTTTCTCGTTATTTTTAATCTATTACTATTTTACTTTTCTATTTCTCCACTTCTTTTTCTTTTCCCTCTCCACATTACTTTTCTTTTTATCACATGTCACATTTTCCTTTATACATATTCATTAAAATGTAAAATAAAGGCAATAGAAATATCGTCTCTTAAATGTAGACAGCAATCACAACACTAGCGACAAGATGACATGGAAATAGAAAATAAAAGACAACAAAAACAAAACAAGAAACAACACAAATTCATAATAAATACAACAACAATCAACAATAAAAACAACAACAAATTAACAAATCAACAACAACAAAAAACAATAACAATGACGACAACAAAAACAAAACAAATAACAAATAAACAATAAAAACAACAAAAACAAAGACACCAATAACAACAACAAACCCATAATTTCGAGCCAAGAGTTCCTCAGCTTCCTCCTATCCATCGGTATGCAGTGTTATGTAAGCAAAGGGAAAGCTGGACTGGAGTTCGAGGAAAGAGGGGAGATAGAGGGGAAGGGGGAATGAGGGAAGAGGGGGGAGGAGGAGGAGGACGGTCAGAAGAAGGAGGAGGAGGGGAAGGGGAAAAGGGAGGAGGAAGAGGAAAAAGAAGAGTCCTCTGTGCTCTTTTCCGGAAGAGAGGACGAGAGGACACGGAAGAGAAGAGAGGAAACGGAAGAGAAGAGAGAAACGAAGAGAAAGAAGAGAGAAAACGGAAGAAAAGAAGAGAAAAGAGAAGTGGGGAAACGGAAGAGAAGATAAGAGAAGAGAGGAAACGGGAGAGAAGAGAAGGCCAGTGCGTGAGAACTCCGCATGACTGCATGACATCTTCCCACCGGCGTCTGCTCTGATTTGGAGGCAGCGACGTTCTGGCCTCTCGACGCATGGCTCCGTGCCTGCGGCCTCTCGGCTCCTCTCCTCTCCTCCCTCTCTCGCCTCCTCTCTCTCCTCCGCTCTCTCCTCTCGCTTCTCTCTCTCTCGCCTCTCTCTCTCCCGCCCTCTCGCTCCTCTCCTCTCGCCTCTCTCTCTCTCTCGCTTCTCTCTCCTCCGCCTCTCGCTCTCTCCTCTCGCTTCTCTCGCTCTCGCCTCTCTCTCTCCCGCCTCTCGCTCTCCTCTTCCTCTCTCTCTCGCTCTCTCTCTCCGCTCTCGCTCTCTCCTCTCGCTTCTCTCTCTCTCTCGCCTTTCTCTCTCCCGCCTCTCGCTCTCCCTCTCTCGCTTCTCTCCTCTCGCTTCTCTCTCTCCCGCCTCTCGCTCTCTCTCTCGCCTCGCCTCTCGCTCTCGTCTCTCTCTCGGTTCTCCTCTCTCGTCCTCTCTCCCCCTCTCGCTTCTCCTCTCGCTTCTCTCTCTCTCGCCCTCTCTCTCTCCCGCCTCTCGCTCTTCCTCTGCTTCCTCTCGTCTCTCTTCTCCTCTCGCTGCTCCCTTCTCGCTCTCTCTCTCTCGCCTCTCTCTCTCTCGCACTCTCCCTCTCGCTTCTCTCTCTCTCGCTCTCTCTCTCTCCGCTCTTCGCTTCTCTCTCTCGCCTTTCTCTCTCGTCCGCCTCTCTCTCTCCCGCCTCTCGCTCTCTTCCTCTTCTTCTCGCTTCTCTCTCTCCGCCTCTCGCCTCTCTCCTCTCCTGCTCGTTCTCTCTCTCCTCCTCTCGCTCTCTCTCTGCTCCCGCCTCTCGCTCTCTCCTCTCCTCTCTCACTCTCTCCCGCCCTCTTGCTCTCCTCTCGCTCTCTCTCTCCCCCCTCTTCGCTCGCTTCTCTCCTCTCCGCTCTCGCTCTCTTCCTCTCTTCTCTCTCTCTCTCTCCCGCCCTCTCACTCTACTCCTCTCTTCTGCTTCTTCTCTCTCTTCTCTCTCTCCCGCCTCTTGCTGCTTCGCTTCTCTCTCTCTCTCTCCCGTCTCTCGCTCTCTTCTCTCTTCTCTCTCTCCCCTCTTTGCGCCTCACTCCTTCTCGTCTCTCTCTCTCTCCTCTCGCTCTTGCTCTCTCCTCCCGCCTCTTGCTCTCTTCTCTCTTCTCTCTCTCCCCCGTCTCTCGCTCTCTCCCGCCTCTTGCCTCTCTCTCTCTCTCTCCGTCTCTCGCTCCTCTCGGTGTCTCTCTCTTTGGCGTTCTCTCCTTCTCTCTCTCACGCTTTCTTTCCGTCTCTCGTCTCTCTCCCTCTCTTTCTCTTTCTCTCTCTCTCTCTCTCTCTCTCTCTCTCTCTCTCTCTCTTCTCTCTCTCTCTCTCTCTCTCTCTCTCTCTTACTCACTGCCTATTTATCTCCATCTGACTCTTTTTATCACTTTCTCTCTCTCCTTCTTCCTCTCCCTTATTCTCTCTATTCTCAAAAAACGAGAACGAAAAAAGCTCTTTTCATTATCACCAGACGTTTCGTAAGTCAAGACACATGCCCAAACTCTCCACCCCCCCCCCCACTTTCTCCCTCTCCCCTTCCCCCTCTTCTCCATCAACCTCCTCCCTTCCCCCCTTCCCCCTTCCCCCTTCCCCCTTCCCCCCTTCCCCCTTCCCCCTTCCCCTGTCAACCTCCCCCCCCCTCCCCCCCACCTCTAACACACCCTACTATACCTCATTCAGTCTCCCTTCCTTTCAACCCCTTTAAACAGACTCCTTCCACACCCTCAGTCTTACCTCTTCCCTTCCTTCTTTTTTCGTTTTTTTTCATTTTTTTGCCCTATTTCGAATTTTCGTTTTTTCGTATTTCTCGTTTTTTTTTCAATTTTCAGATTTTCGGTTTTTTCGCTTTTTTTTCTTCGATTTTCTCGATGTTCCTCCTTTATTTTCCTCTACCTTCTTTCCCCTCTCCTATTCTACCCTCCTTCTTTCCTCATCCTTCTTCCCTTTCCCTTCCCACTTCCTTCCTCCTCCCTCTTCCCCTTTTCCTCCCCAACCAACTCTCTCTTGCATCACACCCTTAAGCGCCCCCCCTCCCCGCCCTCCCCATGATACCCCTACTCCCCCCCTAACCCCACCCTAACCCCCTAAATTTCCCCTTGAATTCTCACCTCCATCCCCCCCTCCCTTCCCCCCTCCCCCTCTGCTTACACCCCCGCTTCCCCTCTTCCACAAACACCTCTACTCTCGCCTCTCTCTCTCTCCCTCACTCCCCCAGTCCCCCTCCCGCCCCCACCCCCCCCCCTCTCACCCCCCTCGACGTCAGGTACAGCGCTGGGCGAGCGGGGTTTATGCCTTCTCTCTAAATAGCTCCTTTCATAACTTCCGGCAGTTGACGATCTCCCCTTTCTATCTCCCTATCTCTCTTTCTCTCCCTCCTCTCTCCCTCTCTCTCTCTCTCTCTCTCTCTCTCTCTCTCTCTCTCTCTCTCTAATATATATATATATATATATATATATATATATATATATATATATATATATATATATATATATATATATATATATATATATATATATATATATATATATATATATATATATATATATATATATATATATATATATACACACATACACACACATATATAATATACATATATTATATATATATATATATATATATATATATATATATATATATATAATATATATATATTATATACGTATATACATATATACATATATATATGTATACATATATATATATATATATATATATATATATATATATATATATATATATATAGCGTATGTCTGTATGAGTATATATACCCTTCCGGTTTCCTCACGAAAATACCTCCTTCTATGCTGGTAGATTTCCTCTCCAAACTCCGCCCCTCGTGACGTCACAGCCACGTCACAATCCTGACCTATGACGTCATCGCTGCGTGTCTCCCACTCTCTCTCTCTCCCTCTCACACGGTACGGTCGCGAAGTGTAACCCGTATGTGGTTTTCGGACAGACGCCATGTTGTCGTGACGTCATGTTTTGGCGCCATGCGATGATGACTCATGCTTTGTTATGTCCCGAGGTAATGAAAAGCGGTCATGTGATCCCAGGAAGTTTTAGCGTTTGAGAAATCTGAGTCATACTTGGGTTTTGTCAGTCTACCTGTCAGATGTTAAATTAAGCGTTCGTGCAGGTATAATCTCGTTAAAAAAAATATAGCATATCACGTCTAATCTATGCACTTGATATGATGCACTTGAGTTTGATGTTTTAAATCATACTTTATTGAATTTCATGGGTAAAATATCCAGGCTTTTTTTCCTTTAATTAAGTAAGCAAACACTACAGTATTTAATGTTCTGAACACTTACAGTTAGAATTTTACTTATATTTTGTATGGCGGTCAAATATCCAATTACTTTTCACAAACATACGATACTGAAATTCAATATTTTTTATCATATGAATGCGGTTTTTTTTTGTTGTTTTTTGTTTCCACTAGAATATGGGAGATCAAAGGCAAATAAAGAAAAAACGGTAAAGAAGTAGACACAGAAAAAGGAACGAAAGGAAGAAAAAGAAAAGAGGAGAGAATAATCAATACGAAAAGAAAGAAAATAGAGGAAAAAATGAAGGAAACAGTTCATGAAATTAACTCTAATATCTCTATAAAAGGCATGAACTCAAAATCATCATAATATTACATGGGTGACCTGTACAGTATCACTTAATCGGTTATTCCAACGATCATCTGACTCTCTGACCC
>NW_020872172.1:452956-454876 GCF_003789085.1 Penaeus vannamei
ACTGCTAATAATAATAATAATAATAATAATAATAATAATGATAATAATAATGATAAATATTAAACAATATTTACAATAACAATAATAAAATTACTATTACTATTATTATAATCATCAAACAATTCCAGAAACCATGATAACACCAAAAACAATAACAATAATGAAAACAACAATAATGGGTACATTAAAAACAATAATAATAATAATGATGATGATGATGTTAACAATAATAACAACAAATAATAATAATAATAGTAATAATAAATAATAATAATAATAATAATAATAATAATAATAATAAATAATAATAATAATAATAATAATAATAATAATAATAATAATAATAATAAAATAATAATATAATATAACAATAATGATATTAATAATAATAACAATAATCATAATAACAAATAATAATATAATATAATAATAATATAATAATAATAATAAATATAATAAGATAATAATAATAATAATAATAATAATAATAATAATAATAATAATAATAATAATAATAATAACAATAATAATAACAATATCATAGCAATATTAAAAACCCTGATAATAATAAGAAAAACATCATCGTAACATCAAGGAGAAGAGAAAATAGAAGAAAAACAATAACAAAAACGATAACAATTCGAGAGAAAAAGGAATAATGACGATAATAACAGAAAAATAAACGAAACACACAAAAGACAGCAATAAAACCAAATGATCCAAAATACCTTGAAAAAGATTAATGTTGTTTTCTCTTTTCTTTGTTTTTCTTTTATCGTTTTTTTTTTTTCTCTCTCTCTCTTCTTTCTCTTTCTCCGGTTTTCTACTCGATTCTAATTATGTCAAGGTTTTTCTCTCTCGAGCCACCCGTGAGGCTTCACACACAACTGCTTCGTTTGTTGTTTTGCTGTTTCGTTTCCTTCTTCTCTGTTATATCATTTATTTCCTTTAGTTCCATTCCCATCACACTTTTCACTGTTGTTTTTGGTATAGTCATGGGTTTAGTTTAGCATAGTATTCCTGTTTTTAACACGTTAAAATAAGGCGATAAAGATATATTAACTTCTTTTTTACGTGCGTGTGTCTGACATTTCAGAAGCGATGGTTCGAAACGGTTATACAAATTGGCTTCGAGACAGAGTAAGCACAAGCACAAGAATGTTGGCTATTTTTCTCTCTTTTTTTCTTTCTTTAAGCTTCTCTCTTTTCTATCTTTCTCCTTTTCTTTTTCTCAGCTTTCTCTCTCTCCCTTTTTCTATCTTTTTTTCCTTTCTGTCTGTGTGTCTGTATGCATGTAAGTGTGTTTGGGATGATCAGAAGGTCTACATTCTCTCTCCTCTCCTCTCTCTCTCTCTCTCTCTCTCTCTCTCTCGCCCTCTTCTGCTCTATCTCTCTCTCTCTCTCTCTCTCGTCTCTCTCTCTCTGCGTCATTCAAGTCTCCTTGCTCATTGCGAAAATCACGTCGTCATATCACCCATTTAATTACAGTTAAGCCAAAGGAGATTAGATAGAAGTAGAGAAGAGGAGAGAGAGAGAGAGAGAGAGAGGAGAGAGGAGAGAGAGAGAAGAGAGAGAGAGGAGAGGAGAAGAGCAGAGAGAGAGGTAGACACCACTGGAGACATAAGAGATGAACGTTCACGCTTTGCTCAAAACGTTATATAGCGAACCAAGAAGAAAGAATAACGTCGATACCGAATATAACACAGGTGACCGCGTGGGTTTTAGCAAGAGTATACAACACACCCAGAAAACAGGGAGGTGTTTGAAAGTTATATCAATACAAGAACACTTCTCTCTGCTCTCTCTCTAGTCCGGTTCTCCGTTCCTTCTCCCAATCTTCCGTCGTCTCGCTCTGTCGTCGCTCACCTCTCCTCCTTCACCTCCTCAATCTTTCTACTTCGCTCATCCTCTCTGCCTCTT
>NW_020872172.1:472440-485559 GCF_003789085.1 Penaeus vannamei
GTTGCGGTTGAATACGAGTCCTATTCTGTAGGATTATAGGATGCTCGGTCAGCGTGTAATGTATGACACAGCTAAGTGTATATAATACCGTTTGCGTTTTCATGTGGATGCTTTGTTTGTGGTCTGTGCGTTTATGTGTCTGGGGACACGCATCGACATATTACGCTCCTTTATCCCATTTCCTGAGTTATTTTGCGCACAAGAATCCTGTCAAAGGAAATTACATAAACATATCCTTTAAACACTGTGTTCACTTCACATTCTGTGCGTCATGCCAAACTAGCAGTCCAGTATTTTTCTCTACAAAAGAGCTTTTTCTTCTGTATTTTTTGTCGTTTCAATCAATGTTGCCTCTACCGAGACTTCAAAAGCTGTGGACTTTGAATGTTACGTACAACTAAAGGAATCGTAGGATAGAGTATACACTTAAAAAACAAATATAAAGTCAATAACAACTCAATAAAATATACCTTTTTTTAGCCGGCTGCCAATACATTTCACAGTATACATCATGAATGCAAATCAGGTTAAGAACCAATTTGAGCCTTTATGCACAGATCAGATAAAACATCAATCATTTCACATGCTTTGGAGTAGATAATGTGTGCGAAATTGTAGGATAGTTTTTTTTTCCTGACCCTGTGGATCCCAGTCCAGAATGATGATGAGGTGTGAAGATTTGCTCTAGTAGCAATGTTGTTTCAAACCTTTTCGCTTATTGTACCCTTTTGATTACCTTCTCGTACTTTTAGGGGGTCCCCCCCCCTCCAACTTATATTGCGAAACAAACTGTTTTTGATTAGATAATGCAAATGATTATTTACTAATTATGAAAAATTTGCATTGCGAGTGTTGATTCACACAACATAAATGACATGGACGGAGCCATTCTTATACTGTACGCCGAGCCGAATGTTGAGCGATGCATTGAGAGCGAGAGACGAGAGAGAGAGAGGAGAGAGAGAAGAGAGAGGTAAAAGAAGGAAGACATAATATGAGGAAAGGAAAGATAAACAGGAGTGTTGTTAAATGTGCACATTATAAAATCTCCACCACATACTTGTAGGTCTTTCCATAGTTCTTGTACACGGGTGAGATCAACTGACCAATATCATTTACGTTGTATTTTGAAAGTTCTACTCTTGCCATGTAACCTGTTGGGAGAAATTTAGAATATAATAGTGTTTGTACGAGCTTTTTACATATACACAAATACATATCGGTTATTGAAGAGTTATTAAAATGTTGATACTATACAATTGCCTTCCAATCCTGACGAAACCAACATATGTAAATTAGTCCTCCTTTGTACTTTTGTAAGACCGTGTATTGCCAATGCCCTATGCATATCGTCAATGACGAAGATTACAGCCTACAGCAAATCAGGCATGGCGGTCGAAACTGTGAATAACTCTACTTTCATTGTCCCGAGACCGCTCGGTGATCTTACTTAGTATAAAACCCCCGTGATTCGATTGTGAATTTCCCAGGACTAACAAATCCACATTTCTCTATGCCGTCTAAATACTTTAACTTACGTTCGCGCGCAAGATCGTGTAAAGTCTCTCGCGTTCTCTCCATCGTAAGTCATGCATGTCGGCTCGCTCGTCTATGCGCTCGGTATTTGAGTGGTCGTTTCACTATGCTTACCCCGTTGCCAAGAGGTGTAGTGACCTCACTCAAGTGTTGTGAGTATAATGCCTTGGCTTGATTCGTATCCCCTTGACGGCGATGATGAGTCCGTTGTTGCTCTGCGTGGAGGCTCGAGAGACACCTAGGAATAAGAATGGGTCTTGGACAACACTGCCTCTAGATTAATGAGAGTAGTGTCTAATTCAGGATTTCGAAGTGACTCTAAGCGAGTTTGCCAATCCATAATATCAGTATTCTTGTGAGTCACATAATTCGGGAGTTTTGTGGTAACAGAACATTTGGTATTGGTTAAAGATATTATACCGACATGTATAGACACTCGTCTTCACAAATGTCGACAGTATGCGGAATCGGGAATGTACTACGATCAATCCACTTATAGTTCAACTACTCGTGCACCAGTCTCACCAGCACACGACAGCAAGCTCAGATGGGATATGGTCTGCACAAAGTATGGTGCTACTTGTAGCACTACATGCTCGTACGACACGATCATCCTTGGCGCAGAAGACTCAGCCACAAAAATACCTCTCCCTAGCCGATCCCCATCCACCTGTGTAGAGAACTCAGTGGGAATTAGTATGTCTCATTGCCATTGACCACGCGCGAGTGTGCTTACGAAGTGCGTGTTGGGCGGTCCGTTCGACCAGAACATCAGGTAATACCACACACACACACTGTCAAGACCACACTCACAGTAACGAGCTCATTCACATAGACGGACCATACACGACCAACTCATAAGCGCTTGACGCCATTCGGGTCTGTACCCACTTTCGGACTTCCAACGCTACAGGTTAGTGACCCGGTTGCTATATAATGCAGATGAAGACTGATTAATTAAATGGTATATATATATATACATGGTGTGTCTTTTAAGTGTATTTCTCGAGCTGCTGATTTTCAATTATTTCATAATCTAGATTGGTATTAACATAGTAATATATTCGTGATATTCTCACTGACTCTGATTGTCATTTATTTTATTGGTTATATTATGTTGTATGATGTAAATCTAGATAAATATCGTAAATATTAAAATTACTGATCTTTCAGTTTCAATTTTCTACATGAGTAAAGCGTAATTTACCTGTTATCCTATAAGGTTGATATACACGGAAGTGATCCCCTCGGAGACAAGCTCTGTGCAGGGCCTTTCCTCTGCATACCTCCAAGGCAACTCTGTGCCTGTTCTCTCTTATCGCCGACATCTTGTACACTTACAGAAAGGTTATGTATGAAACATGTATTTATCTGCGAATAGATCATCAGGTCATATACTTATTCGTCCAATATATAATATGTATAAAATAAATAAAAATCCAATAAATGGGTTCTTTTGGAGTAAATAAATAAAGTTAATTTAACAGTTTTAAACGTTATTAAATTACCACGTGTTATCAAAGACAGAATAAGAGTATGCAATAATATAATCTAATATTCAACTTAGCGATAATAATTTGACTCCTCTTTCTAATCGCCTATGAAATTCACCAATAAAACCGTTTCAAACTTATTTTTGCAAAAATAAAAATCGCATCAAAGTGCATCTGAAAACCCCTCCATGATTTTTGTTTTTCTGGGCTAATATTGACTACTGACCCTGAGTCGTAGTGGAAATGGGTGGGAGGGAGGTCGTTGTGGTCGTGGTTCCTGCTCCCGGTGTCGCTTTCTTTGGCCAAATACCGCATGGGCCATAGAACATCATGATGTCATCCACCCCTGCAACAAATCGAATTTTGGAAACACGTTTGCTTTATATTGGCCAAGCTGTTTCAAAAGATTGTCGTGGTTCTTGGAATATTAAACGAAAATTCTTGAAAGAAAAGAGAAGGACGCAGACACCTACTCAAGACGTCCAGCTGGTTGACACCAAGGACGCCCTCGAGCACGACTTGGTAGAAGCCCGTTGTGACGTTGTAAAGAGGCGCCCGCCCAAGCTGCCATCCCGGCTGGACTGAGTTGCTCAGACTCCACACAAGCACTTTCTCTTCGCCTATTGGCTGTAAAGACGGAGGTGTTCATGTTTCACAGGTTGGTTATGGCCACTTACTAAAGGTAGGGAAATATTCACAGGCATTTCTGCACACACATAATCAAATACTAATATACGCAGTCATTCATACTTTTATCATTTCTCTTTAATGATTTATCTCTCTCACAAACACTAATACTCATTTGCACACTTTCACATAATACAATCTACACGCAAACACACACATATCAGTACCTCAACATAGACACGCAGCGTCCCCTCTTCGATCTCTTCCATGGACACCCACAACTGCATGCACAGGGACGTAGCGGTGAAGGGTCCCAGCGGGGGGCTTCTTATCACGGCAAGATCTCCAGGTTCGTGGTTCTCCGCTTTCAGTGCCAGCAATCCGCCTCCTTAGTGAGACAAGAATTTGAAAGGGTGTTACATCTTGTTTACTGAATGTTGTGGCCAGGCTTTTCATTATGGTTGTTCTCTGTTTTTGTTTAGGCTCTTTGTTTTCTTATGGAGATATATTTCGCTTTTGCCTACTGGGTTCGGAATATAATTGTCTAAAAAGTAATCTGTGTACAAACAAATGTTTAAGTAGATTTCATTATCGTTGAAAAAAATGTAAATATCACACGGTACACATATAACATAAAGATACAAAAAAAATACTGGTATAAAATAATCCTATGGATTATCAGCTTTTGAAATAGATAACGCACTGTAAATGTGACATCAGTGCGAGATTCCCTATTCATACTGACTGAAAGAACATAAAAATGAAGTAAATCTGAAAGCCCTTTAATCCTCATACCCACCGCTTACCAAGGTCGCCGTACGTATGGTCGCTCCCGGCGATCACCTCCCAGTATGCCTTCTCGGTGCGGGAGGGAATCCAGCCGCAGAGGTCGCCCTCGTTGAAGTTACACTCGCCTGAGAATAGGAAAATGTGTAGTTTGCTAGATATCCTGCTATGTTTTTAATGCAGTGTTTTAATCATCCGTATATTGTCTATGCATTAAACGATTTTCGTACTACAAATGTAAGCTCACGGTTAACGGGCATTGTTTCGAAATCATTGAAATTGAGGATTTTTGATAGTCTGTTTATGATATGAGGTAAAAGACCAAACAATTGTTTATATACTGTCCTAAAGCGTATAGCTCCTTAAAATATAACAGACCTGGTAGTCCACAGGTTCCTTGTTGGACTCTGAAGTCGTCGACAACCACGGCAGAAGTGTTGTCCGGGGACGCGAAGGTGGCACTCATCTGGAGTCGGAATAACTTGTAGGACACAGGAATTCTGACGAAAAACCATTCATCCAGTCTACCCGCTGGCATTCCGAAGATGTTCTCAGGAGGCTGAAGAAAATGACGATGAGAGAGAAAAGAAAATACATTGGACTCATAATGATGTTTTAATCGGCGATTATATGTGGTTAATTATTGATATTGATGTGTGAGTACTGATGTTCAGATTTTAGTTTACGTCGAGTTATAATGAATAATCTCAATGAAATTTAAAGACTAGATTGTAAAATAATTTATAACAAAGTTGCTACAAGTGGATTTGTTCAAAGCGAGTCTGTATGTTTATGTTTACTTACTACCAAGCCTCCGTCCAGGCTCTCCCCAACAGCAAACAATTCGATCACCACTGAGGTTGATGGTTGGGAGAAGTACCAGAAGCTAATTGGGAAAAAAATCATGATACCCAATGTCATAACGATTATTCGCAATGATATATCTGGTAAGGCTAAGATAAGCTCCGACAGATATTTCATTTAATACAAAATAGTATGAAAATAATATTATAGGGAAAAGATAACAATAATCATTGCATTTCTTTTCTGACATTTCCAAATCGAGAAAGCAGTAGAGATCTCCAAATCAGTAAAACCGTACGACAAAATAATAACATGAACCTAAATCTCAGGTACCCGACAACCTCCACCTCTCCCCTTCCTCGCCTCACTCTTCCTCACCTAACGCAGGACATCCCAACCCCCCCCCCCCCCCGTCCATCATTTTTCTCTGAACCACATGAACCTAAATCTCAGGTACCCGACAACCTCCACCTCTCCCCTTCCTCGCCTCACTCTTCCTCACCTAACGCAGGACATCCCTAGCGACACGTAGAAGGAGGAGTTGGAGAGTGCCGTGTTCTCGTCGCTGCTCCAGGTGTTGGTGGCTTTGAGGACATGGCCTTTGGAGACGCCCGTGGTGTGGTCCCCATGCGAGTACTGTCCGTCTGCGAGCTCCCAGCAAGGTGTTCCTGGGCCCAGAGAGGTCGCTGGGTGCCATCCGCATGTGTGTCCGCCTTCGAAATCACATAAGTCCTCTGCGAGTAGGGAAAAATAATCCGTGAGGAGTTTCTGACATGTCTGATGTGTACTGTTTTTGTTGATGTCCCTGAGGGAATATGTTAGTGGGGAGTATGAAGAGACTCTATATGAGTGTGGGCATACGTATAAACAACTGTAAATCCATCTCAGAAAGCATCCACCTACGCTTTAGCTTACCTTTCTTTTTACAAACGTCACAAATTTTGCAGGGCCCTTCAGGACCCTCTGACGCCCTCGAATATGATCTGATAGACAGCGTCAGACGAGACAGTTATGTGCGCGTCCTTCCATACCGTGCCAATGGGGCCGATAACATGCCACACTTCCTCGAGATCCGTCTCTTTCTGCTCAAAAGATGATATCGAAAGTGATGAAACCACATGAATCACTCCGTAAGAAATTCTCAACCATAAGTCACTCCTAAACTAACAAATCAAATATTTAAAATGAAATTTCCTTTAAGAAAAAATATCAACGAACAAAACGGATACAATCGACCTAAAGAGATAGTATATCCGCTAAAACTTCCTCACCATAATCAGGATGTTGAGTTCGTGCAAGCCGTCCAGGATGTACGAGAAGGAGAGGCAAGACCCTGCCGTGCCCGAGATGGGCGGGGAGACCAACGTGCCCCGGGCGCCGCGGCCAAGGTCCTCGCCGGCAACGTCTAAGAAGGCGTAGCCACCTGCAGGATTTATTATTAATTTATCATTATCACTTTTTTTTTTTTTTTTTTAATTTAGGTCTCTGCCATGTTATCCTGCTGATGTTCTCATGTCGTTGTTTTTATTGTTGGTATTTAGTTGTTTAGGTATCATGTCATTGTATATTTTGTTGTTTATTGTTGCGGCTGTTGTATTTATCGCCATCGTGGTGTTTATCTATTTCATAAAATTACATTCTTACACTAAAAATGCTTGCTGTTGATTAATTCCTCAGTTTCCCTAGTCCTTTGCTTTGGTGATAGTACTTTTCGTTGAAAAAAGTCCTCACCTGAATACTGATCAGTGGCAACCTGCCACAATATCTGGTTTCCTGTGCCCTGAGGAATAAATCATAAATAATTACATATGCAAAAAAAAAAAAAAAAGCTCAAGACACATCCCAAATATTAAACACAAAAATCCAAGAAATCCGCCAACTTCCACACTCAACTCACCTCGCTGGCGTCGCTCGTCCAGGCGCACAGGTCGTTCTCGTCGAAAGAGCAATCGTACATCATATCGGGAGAGCTGGTGGCCGGGGGTTCCAGGGTCGGGAGGACAGGGGTCGTGTAGTTGACCCCAGACTTGGCCTCAGCCGGCTGAAGGGCGCAGCCGCCGGAGGCCACGAGGACGTCGTCGATGGCCACGTCGCCCATGAAACCGGAGCCTAGCACGGCCTCGAAGACGAGCTGCCGAGAAGTAAATAGAGAGTTAAGTAAGGAGAGAGATGAATAGATATATAGACAAGTAGACATATACATAAATAAATTGACTGACAGACTGAGAGAGAGAGAGAGAGAGAGAGAGAGAGAGAGAGAGAGAGAGAGAGAGAGAGAGAGAGAGAGAGAGAGAGAGAGAGAGAGAGAGAGAGAGAGAGAGAGAGAGAGAGAGAGAGAACAAATAGATACTTTAATACATCATTATGTAACCACACAGAGAGACAAACGCATTGACGGATAGATATATAGATAATACACCGGGTATGAAAAATACATATATATTACATTCTCAACCATCCTTCCTCTGTTCCCCTCTGACTCTTCTCCCCTTCCCTCCATCTATTCTTCCTTCCTTCCATTCTTCCATTATATTCCCCATTTCACTCACTTGGATCGGAACGTAGTTACTGAAAGGTGCTGCCGCATACTGCCATCCCGAATCCCAACGTGCTTCTGTCGGCCTCAATCCCCACAATGTTGTCACCTGCCCAAATTCCTCCCAGTAAGTGTGCGCTGAAAGACTGGTACCTTTGGCGCCGTACCTGGTAAAGATGTAGGTCAATGTGTAAATACGTATTTAAGGATATTAGCATGTTTGATAGTTTGAACTTGCTCTACTAAAATAGCGTTTGACAATAAAGAAAATTACTTGTATTGACGTTTTATTACTATCATATACTTTATCATTACTACTTATATTGCTGCTACTACTTCTGTTATTATTACCAATACAACCTTTGCTAATAACAGTCACTACATTTACCAAACCATATTCTCAATTTACTCATATCGGTGACAACAACGAGAATAACACAAAGCATAAGATAACAGGATCTGCACGCATCAGTACAAAACACAGTTGATACAATACCGGCTGATACTCACATGTGGTACCAGAAAATGAGGCAACGCTCATGGGGACCCGAGGCTGCCAACCTGTCACTCATGAGCCAGGCCTTTTCCCCTGACAAAGCTTCGTCTGCTTCAATGAACATGAAACCTCCCTGCCCATGGAACAAAGGGAGGAAATGGTTACTTAGGTTTAGCACACAGAGGGAATGAGGGGATAAAAAGGATATATAAAGGATGGAGAGGCACGTAAATCTGTAAATGTGATGTAAATTGCGGGAAAACTCTGTGATACTCCAAATTCTATGAGGTAAAAGGAAATAACGGCCAAGCATTTTTCTCCCCAGTTATCAAAGAGTTTATGGTACATTGTTATTGAAATTGAAATTGAAATTGAAACTTTATTTAGCCATAAATAGTAATACAGAGAATGTGGGTACATTTAGCGTTAATATAAAACGTGGCTCAGCCTTTTGAGAGCGAAACTCTCTTGAAAAGGCTGTTGATTAACAGAACTGAAGACCAGTCCTTATGTGAAGTCAAAGAATTAAATCATTATAACGAAAGCCAGAACTGGAAAAGATAATAACAAAACTTGAAAACGTCACTGGCCCCAACGGCAGCCGAACACCATACCGAGTGGTCCCTTTGCGTCGAGTCCACAAACGGCCTTGTTTCGAGCGAGAGATCCCCCGGCCCGGACGACTCCCATACTAGCGACCCCATGTGCTCGTTGTTGAACCAGGTGCACAGGTAGCCGTCGAAGGTGCAGTAGCCCGGGGGGTCACAGCCTCCAGCCCGGATGAAGATATCGTCAATGGCCAAGGTAGAATGCTCGAAGTTCTCGTTAATGGGAATGATACCTTGGAAGGCTAGGCGCATGGGGCGTTCGGACGGGGGCAACATGACCTGCAGGAAAACGGATGTGGTTATATTAGGAGAAAGTGGATTAAAAATTTGAGAAGTAGAAAGAAAAGGAGAGAGAAGAGAAAGCGCTTTATTGCGGGGCGGAAGGAGAATAGCACAGGGAAAATGAGTGAAAGGATATATAGAGTAAAAGTGGATATTGTAACACAGTAAATAATGGCGCACAGAATGAAACAAAAACAGATTTCTTATCATTTCAGCATCATAATAGAAAATCTGTACCTGAAGAGTGGCCCAGTCTGGCCCTAAGTCTTCGAATCGGTCTAGGAGTTGTCCGTCGGCGATGGTGCCCTCCCCGACGTTCAAGACTTCGAGGACAGCCGACTTCCCTTTCTCCGCGTGGATGTGGGCGTTGAAGACCATGCAGTGCGGCGACGAGAGGCGAATCTCCGTGGTGTACATAACCCCAGAGGATCCCTGAGGAAACATTTGTTTTTAATGATCTCCCCCCCCTTCTCTCTACGAATCCATCTTTATTTTTTCATCCTGATATCTGACCAAAAACACTATCTAAAATCCAACCTGAATCTTATCTCAACTCCATCAAAAGGACGAATACGCGAAATAGAAAAAAAAATAATAATAAAACAAGATATACAACTAAAAATAGAAGTAAGACAACCGTCCAGCAACAACCAAAGCCATATTCAGCACCACCTCCTTGACTGAACAAAACCCACTCCTTTAAAGAACTCACCTGCGGCGCGGAGGTGTTGAGGTACGCGTAGTAGAAGTGCCAGTGGGTTTCGACAGGCAGGAAAGCGTCGTCGTCCCCTTTGCCGTCGTGCCAGAGCCAGTCTAGGTCGTCCAGCTCCTGTTCCTGCTCGTAGCCGCACAACCCTTGCTTGAAGGAGCAGGACATGCCGTCGTGGTTGGGGCACCGCCCTTGCGACACCTGAGGTTACGGGAAAAAGGAAATGAGGATGCTGCTGCTGCTGCTAATGATGATAATAATAATAATGGTAATGATAATAATGATCATGATTATAATGATAATTCTAATATTATTAATAACAGCAATAATAATAATGGTAGTAATGATAATAATAACGATAACAATGATGAAAATTATTATGATAACAATGATATAAGAATAATGGTGATTATAAGAAGAATAAGAATAAGAAAACGGATAAAAATATAAAATTGTAAATCTGGGTGCATTCGAAACGGCATTAATCATCTTTATTAAGATAATACTCTATCAAATGAAGAGTAAAATCAAATTCCTATGACTATCTACGGGTTATAGCATATTCTTGCCACTGGATTCCCATCAAAGAAATATCAAGAAATACTATTATTACTCAATATTAGTTAAACTAACCCAACCGCAACCCGCTAGGTAACACACACATCATCACACACATTATTGTTATCACAACCAAAACCCTACAGATTTTTTTTTACACAACCAAACCCTCCCAGATTTTTAACATAACCCAAATCCTCTAGATTATTAACACAACCAAAGCTCTCTACATATTTTAACACAACCAAACCCCCCCAGATTTGTAACACAAACAAAACCTTCAAGATTTTGAACAAAACCAAAACCCTCAAGATTTTTTAGAACAAAAACCTTCCAGATTTTTAACACAACCAAAACCCTCAAGATTTTAACACAACCAAAATCCTCTTGATTATTAACACAACCAAAACCCTCAAGATTTTTTAGAACAACCAAAACCCCCCAGATTTTTAATACAACCAAAACCCTCAAGATTTTTATTACAACCAAAACCCTCCAGATTTTGTACACAACCAAAACGCTCCAAATTTTGTATTCAACCAAAGCCCTCCCGACTTTTATATGCAACCAAAATGCTCCAGATTTTTTTCACAACCAAAGCCCTCCACATTTGCAATACAATCAAAATACCCCGGATTTTCAACACAAGCAACATCCTTAAGACTTTTAAACACAACCAAAACCCTCAACCAACCTTCAAGTCATCTAGCGAGGCATCTCCGTCTTGGTAGGTGCTCAGCCTGGCTTCGATGCTAATCAGGAAGTTGGCTTCGATAAAACCCGCGGGGATATCCCTCTCGACGAACACCCAAGTGTCGTGCAGGGAAGACTCTCGCCGAAGCAGTTCCACTTGCTGCGGCCCGTCCCAAGCCTGCGTTTATGGCGGGAGAAGTGTTTTGGGTTGACTGCTGTGATTGGGTTTAGACTGAGGGAGAGAGGGAGAGATGGAGAGAGAGAGAGAGAGAGAGAGAGAGAAGAGAGAGAGAGAGAGAGAGAGAGAGAGAGAGAGAGAGAGAGAGAGAGAGAGAGAGAGAGAGAGAGAGAGAGAAGAGAGAGAAGAGAGAGAGAGAGAAAGAGAGAAAGAGAGAGAGAGAGAGAGAGAGAGAGAGAGAGAGAGAGAGAGAGAG
The DNA here is from genome assembly GCF_003789085.1 of Penaeus vannamei. NCBI lineage: Eukaryota > Metazoa > Arthropoda > Malacostraca > Decapoda > Penaeidae > Penaeus > Penaeus vannamei. The sequence goes on from NW_020872172.1 coordinate 484,003, forward strand.
AGAGAGAGAGAGAGAGAGAGAGAGAGAGAGAGAGAGAGAGAGAGAGAGAGAGAGAGAGAGAGAGAGAGAGAGAGAGAGAGAGAGAGAGAGAGAGAGAGAGAGAGAGAGAGAGAGAGAGAGAGAGAGATGGAGATAGAGACAGAAAGAGGGGGCGGAGATAGATGACCATCGTCTCTAGACAATTAGTAAAATGCATAAGTATCAAATTCTATGTAATTCTATGGATTTTCTTCTCATACAGTTATATTTGTCCCAAGTGATATCTTAAACATCAAAAATTCCTATTTGCATAGAAAATTATGGATATGACTATCAAAATCACACTATCGAAAACGTCAAAACAATTATCAAATTAAAAAATTTGGATATGTTTATTTTATAAACTCATGACAAATTAATCAGTACCTCAACATTCACAATTAACGGAGGGGGGCGGTCGCCTATGTGGTGGAGGAAGAAGGTGAGGCAATACTCCAAGGTGTTGTCCATTCTCGGCGTCTTTAATCTAGCAGTTGTCTGATTGTACGGGCTGCCCTCTTGCATGCCAGCAGCGATATAATGCCCAGCGCCTGGATATGAAAAAAATATCATAAAGCATGCTAGACTTTGATAAACATGTTTCTGTTTTTTCGATTTCGATATCCTCTTAACCGATATATTCGAAAAAATCAAATAAACAATAAAACAAAAATATGTTTGAATTTCCTTGTTTTCTCCCTGTAGTATTTGGTCCATAATATCCTTTTTTAACAATATATTAAACATGACCCCCGTAAAAAAAACTGTTCACATTCATTGCTGATCTCCATTACCCATTAATACCTAAACACAAAGCCCGGCCCCGACACTATCCATCATCCAACCATATGAGATAAAGCCCAACCTGTGTGTAAGGTGTGGTCCACGCCCGGGTGCAAGGGCGAGGGAGGCGACGAGGCATCAACCCGATTCCAGAGGCCATCGTATTCGCCCGAATCCTGCTTGAAGTCGCACAGAGGCTTCTCAGCATCTTCGAAGTCGCACTTGAGGACGGCAGGGGGAATGACCGGGCCGGGGGTGGTCGTCTCTGGTGAAAGGGAGGACGGGGGGAGCTGGGCGGGAGCGGCGTCCGGCGGGGTCACTGGGGGAGGAGAGAGGAAGAGAAATAATCCACACGGAAAAAGGTAAAGAATGTAACGGGAAAGAGAGGGGGTAAGAAAGAATGTTAAGGGAGTGTGGGAGTGAGTGGAGGAATGGAGGGAGAGGGAGAAGGAGATGAAGGGGAAAAGGGAAGAGAGAGAGGAGAGAGAGAGAGAGAGAGAGAGAGAGAGAGATGAGAGAGAGAGAGAGAGAGAGAGAGAGAAGAGAGGGAGGGAGGGAGGGAGGAGGAGAGGGAGGGAGAAGAGGGAGGAGAGAGAGGAGAGAGAGAGAGAGAGAGAGAGAGAGAGAGAGAGAGAGAGAGAGAGAGACGAGAGAGGAGGGGAGAGGGAGAAGAGAGAGAGAGAGAGAGAGAGAGAGAGAGATGAGAGAAGACGAGAGAGAGAGAGAGAGGAGAGCAGGAGGAGAGAGAGAGAGCAG
>NW_020872172.1:485659-493159 GCF_003789085.1 Penaeus vannamei
ACTGCACCGACAGGTGCGTGGACTGTCCCCACAGGAAATACCAGAAGAGGAAGCAATCATCGTGTCTGTTTTGAAGTTGAGGACTCTGTAGGACCGACATCTCGTCGGTGACTTGGTCCATGTCTGGCCCTCTGCTGACGGAGGCATAGTGCCCTGATCCCGTTGTGTGGTCGGACACTGGGCCAATACCCTCGACCCCAAGAGCTCCCTGAGCAGTAAGAGAGGGAAAACATGACAAGGTTTCTCTTATGTTGTGTTATTGCAGTGTAAATTGTAGACAATTATGTGTAATTGCGATCGCAATGCTGTAATAGTTAATAAAAATAATGGTGATGATAATAATAATGAAAATAATGATAGTAATAGTAATAATGATGGCAAAAACAATAAAAATAATAGAGATAATAAAAAAATAATAATGATAATAGTAAAATTTCTATTATCATTATCATTACCATCATCATTTTATTATCATTTTAACAATAATAACTATGAGGATAAAACTGGGGTGATCATCTAAAAATACCTTCACAATGGTCCACTTGTAATCCTCGTTCGCAGAGATATCGGTCCACCCGCAGAAGGGTTCACCATAATCCTCGAAGTCACAGGACTGCAGGAATCCTGGCGTGGGGGTGGGCCTGGGGTGGGCGGAGGGATTGTCGGGGGTAGGACCTCAGCCCCGGGGGGTTCGTAGCCGCATTCTACGGACGCCACGAGGATGATGTCATCCACGGCGATCGTTCCGTGGGCCTCCTCGTCCGTTCTTGACAGGACCGCCTGGAGCTTCAGCTGCAGCAAGAGAGGATGGTTATTTCAAAAAGGTAACGGACGTCGGGATATGGATGTCAATGACAAAAAAATACATGTTAATCATAAAGCATATATTAGCTCAGAGTTGGGGAAAAGTAAGGAAAAGAGCGCCATTAATTTAAGGAAAGTCGCGCCGATTGGATTGTTATCGCAGTCACTTAAAAGAGAATTGTCCATTGTATACCATATCAGATGGCACTTTCTCAACCCTACCAAAAATTCGCTCGAGCCACTGTAGACAGGTAAGCTGGCGTACTGCCACTCCGATGCGTTCTGGGTGCGCGCTCCTTCCAGCTTCCACAGCGACGTGATTTTACTTTCGCCATCTTGGCGCAGCATATTTAGGTGCTCAATACCCGAGCCCCACATGTTGTACCTGAGAGAGCGGGGATGCACTGTGAATCACACATAACACATGATACTACTGCCACCACTGTATGCTGAAAACAATATGAATTACTCTACCTGGAGTCTCACACATTGTGCCTTGAGAAAAAATAACGTAATCTGAGAGTGAACTAGCTCACTAGCTCTAACATGGGATAATCACTGTCACTGTGTGCTAATACTACAGGTATGTAGGTGAAGAATAGACGTGAAAGGGTTGATCAGTCTTCCTTATGAAACATATTCTAAAGAAATTTGTAAGGATACTTATGGAAGAGAAGTCTTGCTGGTCTGAGAAATTGATTGGTTATGACTGACTGAAAGACAAAATTGCTTCTAATATAACAGTAAGTTTCGCTATTACTACATGTTTTATTTTCTAATAGTCACGTTTCCTAATAACAGTATGATCAGTTTTCTGCTACCAGCGTTTTTTTTTAAAGAATACTGTTTCTTGAAAAATAATGAAATTGATCACCTAATGCTGATAATAATTATGCTTATAACGGAGTAAAGGAATCTGACCAGAAGGAGAGACAGGCGGCATCCGAGATCATGACAGGCTCAGAGTCCAATACCGCTATGTCTCCAGGTGCTGCAGGAGGTCCTGTCTTCAGAGACAGGAAATAACCGTTGCCTTTTAGGAAGAAAAGAAAAAGAGTTCGTTTTTTCCATGTATAAACTACTGACTGTTATTTTATTTTGCTGTTTTTGTTGATGAAAAGCTATATGATAGTATGGGAATGAAGCAAAGAAAGAGCGAAACGTACAGAATATGTGTCAAAATATATATACATGTTTCGAACTAAATACATCTAGGACCATTTTATTACGATTATGTAATCCTAAAGCTTTTGATGTACATCCGCACATTCACCAGACGGTCGGTCACAGAAATTACCCTGCCATTTGACCTTCTTTCCTTTAACCACAATTATCACTATTTTATTACGAATATATACTACCCTAAAACAACTATCGCCTCTCCCTACTCATTAAGCTTAATGTCACGACGATCACCTTGACCGTCTTTGTCTGTATCCTTTCTTTATCCCTTTCCTTTGTTTAACGAAAATCGTCTTCAACTGCCTTTGTCCTTTTCCATTCTTTAACCACAACTAACACCATTTTAACACGAATATGCTACCTAAAGCTACTCCTCCTCCACCTCACACTCACCAGACGTGTGGTCTTGAAGATCGCCCTGACTGTTAACAAGTTTCCAGTTGATCATATCCATGCGCCCTTGCGTCCACAGGCAGAGGTCGTCGTCGAAGTTGCAAGACACGGGCTCCGGACAACTACCTGGGCTGATCACCACGTCGTCCACAGCCACGTTCTCGAAGATTACCTCCATGTCCGTTAATAACTCGAAGACCACCTGCGGCGCGGGGTTGTGTTTAGGGAGCTGTTTATTTTCATGTGATGTTTGTTTGTTTTTTCTTCATGAATTTGTGTGTTGTGAATGGTGAAACAGAATTCGAAATGTTCTGAATATCAAGAATGATTCTGCCTCAACTGACCACGGTCGTCTTTTTACAAAAAAAATAATATACCTTATCCTGAATAATATCCAGATACTTATTTCACAATACAAAACCTAAACCATTATATAACATCAAAACTGCCCATCTATATAGATGTTATATATAACTAGTCACTGTGTTAAAGCAAAGCCATCGTTTATAAACAACACGTAGGACTAACCGTAAAATTCTGAGAAACATCAACCCTGGTGCTGGCTCTGGCGCCGCGCCATTCCGCGCCGAAGGACTTACGCTTCGTCCAGAGCGGGAGGCTGTTGAGTCCCCCTTGTTCTATGTACATCTGAAGGCCATGGGATAACACTTAGAAACGAGGGTGAACGGAAATGAAGTGAACGAGTGCTCAACATTCCTTTGTTGTCTTATTGTCTCATACATATAAAAACACACGTATACAATTATATACACGCACGCAAACACACACACACACACACACACACACACACACACACACACACACACACACACACACGCACGCACGCACGCACGCACGCACGCACGCACACACACACACACACACACGCACATATACACACACACGCGCACACGCACATACACACGCACGCACACACACACACGCACACGCGTGCACACACACACACACACACACACACACACACACACACATACACACACACACAAACAAACAAACAAATAAAAACATACACCTATGTGTTTGTGTATTTGTGAATAATGCGCGCGCGCGCATTATACACAGACCTTACCGTAAGTGTGGAGGACTGGGAGCCTTGCATGTAAATCCAGAAGGTAATGCACAAGTACTCGTCCGTGGGCACGACAGATGGAGTAACTAAATGCGCTATCTTGCTACTCCCTACATCATTCACGACGACGAACATGCTGTGACCTTTATAAAGACAAAGAGTATGTTGACATGGAATTTAAATGATTTACTCAACCAAGGACGCCCAGTACATCAGTCGAAAATTGAAATCTTGCAATTCTCAGCTCATATGCCTAAAATCTCTCCTGAATAAATATAAGCTAATCAAATAATACTCAACCACCATAAAATCAAATCAATACTTGTCACAACTATAAAAAAAAAAAAAAAAAAAACAATATCAAGGGGAATATTAAAAGAGAGAAACAAGAAGCCTACCATCCATAGCGTCGAGGGTGTGGTCAAGGGAAGGTGTGCCGGAACCCCACGTCCATTTCGCCGTATCTCCGGGGAGGGAAGTGTGGAAGCCGCATTGTTGTGGGTTTTCGAAGTCACAAGAGAGTCCTCCTGAAACTACGGCTGGAGGAGGGAGAGGGGAAAGGGGTAAATATGAAAGAGGGAGGAAGGTATGAGGGGGGGAGGGGAGAGGTGAAGAGGGAGAGGGTAGATGGAAAGGAGGGGTAGGAGGGCAAAGGACAAATGAGAAACAGGGAAAAGAGCAGGTGTGAAGACAAAATGGAGAGGGATAAATAAAATGAAAAAGAGATGGTTTTCAGAAGGGACACAAGTGGAAGGAGATGGATGAATAAGAAATAGGGGAAAGGGTAGGTGGGAGGGAGAGGAAAGATGGGTAAAGAAGAACGAGTGGAGAAAGTAGGGGGGGGGGGAGGGAGAAAAGGAAAAAATAGACAATAGAAAGGGGGTAAGGAAGTAATAAGAGAGAGAGTAACAAAAATTGAGAAAATAGAAGGGATCGGTGTATGTATTAACATGTATTATGTATGTATTAACTGTTATTGTTTTAATAGCATAGTTATCGCTTACTATCAATTACATCATTTTAATTGTGCATACAATAAATATTTAGAATAAACTCAATCGGGGTTATTTCGAACTAAAGAAATAGCGCAACTTAAACCATAAAGTCACAACAGCGAAACCACCAAGACCCCAACTCACCTTCCGAACAGGGCTCATCGGTCACGGAGACGCCGTTGAAGCTCATAACGCCCTGCCAACGGGGACTCACCAAACCCGCGATCACGAAGTGGTGCTTCCCCGCCCGAGTGACCTCAACGCTGGTGTTCCTGTACTCGCCGGAGATGCCGTCGTGGATCGTCATCAAGGTCTCCTCCTCCTCGAAGCTCTCGCTGAGGGTGGCAGAAGGGCAGTGGGGGTCAGGGAGGGAGGAGAGTTATTTTTCGTTGCATTTATTCGCTCTAACCTTTTCTTTATCTTCCTCTGTTTGTATGTGTCTCTGTTTCTACGTCTCTGTCTCTCCCTGCTTCTCCTCTCGTTCTCCCTCAACTCTCTTTCTCTCTCTCTTCTTTCTCTCTCTCTCTCTTTCTCTCTCTCCTCTCTTACTCTCTCTCTCTCTCTCTCTCTCTCTCTCTCTCTCTCTCTCTCTCTCTCTCTCTCTCTCCCCATAATCCCCACGATCCCACTCTTCCCAACCTCCTATCCTTACCTGTAAAGCTCGACGGAGAGCGAGGCATCGACCTGGTCCTCCTTCTTCCAGGTCATCGTGAAGCAAAGAGCGTCTCCTTCGCCCACCTCCACGACGGGGCTCCTAAAACGACCGACCCTGTAGTTCTCTCCCACGTCCGCTGGGTCGAGCCACATCTCGTGGCCTCCGGCTGGGAAGTAACAAGGAGAAGAAAACGCAGTGTGAAAAGAGCAATGTAAAGATATAAATGAAATAAAGTTCAAAGACGTTTTTGTAAATAACAGTTCTTTCGTGGTTATTCCTCTTTCCTTTACACGGAATAACGATATGTTATCATTTTCGGTTATGAACCCAACACTAGCAAAATGACTTAAAGCTGGCAAACACTTCAACGACTTACCACTATATTTCCAATTAATTTGGTTGTCTGGATCATTTGTCCAGCCACATTGATCTTCTGAGAAATCACAAGATACATCCTCCTGTTCAAAGAAAATGGTCTTAATATCGAGATATAAAAACCTAGTTCATAACACTGGTTAACAGGAACTTAATATCATAACAGAGACGACCACATATAGAGAAGCGTGTGGAACACCAAACCTAAAGCTAAATGAAGATAATAATTCTTTGATGTCACAATATTGAAATCACACATACAAAAAAAAATCACCAGGTCAGAAACGAAATTAAAATACTCACGTTGTGAGTTGGCAACACTGAGCAGTTTCCGTTGAATTTGGTCATGACGAGGTCGTCGATGGCTATCTTGGCGTGCTCGTGCTTACGGAAACCAACGAAGAAGACCTTCAATAAAATAAGGCGTGTGACAAAACTATGAGCAAATTCTTTGTTTTGATATTACTTTTATTTGTCAGACTGAATTATGGTTTCATTTGACAATGAATCAATGTTTCAACAAAAATTTGCTGCTCTTTCTATCGAAACTCTCTCTCTCTCTCTCTCTCTCTCTCTCTCTCTCTCTCTCTCTCTCTCTCTCTCTTCTCTCTCTCTCTCTCTCTCTCTCTCTCTCTCTCTCTCTCTCTCTCTCTCTCTCTCTCTCTCTCTCTCTATCTATCTACCTGGTATGGCGCAGGGGTGAAAACGTTATCTGCCTTGATGTGTATCTGTCCTTCCTTCCATTTTCCAAGCTTGTCGCTCTGGCCGTTTGCATTCCACACCTCGTGTTTCCTGCCGTCCTCTTTCTGCAACTCGATCCATATGTTGTCCTCTTCTTCTCCCTATTCGGTTAAAGTGATTTGTGAATTAATATTATCATATTCGATTGTTGTTATTTTTTTAAAATTGCAACGTTTTAGCTACATGGCTGGACGTACTTAATTAAGTTGTTGGCTATCTTCTTTTCATTCTAAGGATCTTCATCGTCAAGTATTTCGAGTGTCTCACCTGGATGAAGAACCAGAAGTGGAAACAAAGGTTGTTGTGCTGTTCAGGCTGGAACATCTGGCTCTCCAGCAGTGCCATTCCGGTGCCCCCGAATACTGTGTCTACGTAAAGGTACGTGGCTGCATGCACATGGGAATAGGAGATATATCCATTAACATCGTCTCCGACTGCCATTTCTGAGCCGAACCTCTCTCTCATTGAAGTTTGTGATGACTGTGTCTCTCTCGTCAGTTTCAACGAATTAACTATTAACATTCTCTCTCTCTCGATATATTTATCCATCTATCTATCTATCTAAATATATAGATGATCGATCGATTTATCTTATCTATCTATCTGTGTGTGTGTGTGTGTGTGTGTGTGTGTGTGTGTGTGTGTGTGTGTGTGTGTGTGTGTGTGTGTGTGTGTGTGTGTGTGTGTGTGTGTGTGTGTGTGTGTGTGTGTGTGTGTGTGTGTGTGTGTGTGGTTGTATATATATATATATATATATATATTATATATATATATATATATATATTATAATATTATATTGTATATATATATATGTATATGTATATGTATATGTATATGTATATGTATATGTATATATGTATATATGTATATTATATATGTATATAATGTATGTATATGTATATATGTATATATGTATATGTATATGTATATGTATATATGTATATATGTATGTATGTATATACATATATATATACATATATATATATATATATATATATATATATATATATATATATATATATATATATTCCCCTCTCCTCAAAAACGTACGAAACCCACCATTGACATCTCCATTATGATCCGCCTCGGGATTATCGAGGTCGATGCCCGTCCGGCCCGTCCCGCGCACCCAGTCCGACTCGTCTGTGCGGTTGTCTCCCGTGACCACGTTCTGCCAGCCGCACGTGCTCGCCTCGAAGTCGCACGTTCCTGAAGGAGTGGAGGATGCAAAAAAGGACCTCTTGGGTGTGTGGGTATTGGGGATT
>NW_020872172.1:513547-524490 GCF_003789085.1 Penaeus vannamei
CCAAAAAAAAAAAAAACCTGGAAAAAATAAGACCAACATTAAAAAAAAATTGGGATAAAAAAAAAAAGAAATGGAAAAGAAAAAAAAAGAAAGAAAAACTCCACAATAAACAATTTTCAACAAGGCCCCCAAACCGACTCCCATTAACCCAGCCCCAACCAATTACCGCCCGCCCACCATAAGCCCCCCCGCCCACACCATGAAATTCCCTTTTCCTTTGTTTTTCCCCCTCCAGCAAAAAGGGAAGGAGAAAAATCCCCTTCTCCCCCGAAAACGCAGCGATGGCGCCGCCGGCTGGAGGAATGAGTGAGTCTGTGGCTGCTGCCTGCAGAGTGCAGGTATGGCAGTAGACTGATGTGACAGGAGGAGGAGAAGGAGGAGGAGGAAGCGACGAGGAGGGGAGGAGGAGGAGGGGATTGTTGGAAAAGAGGAAAATAAGGGGGAGGTTGTGCTAGAGAAAGGAGGAAGGAGGCGAAGAAGAACTAGAAGAACAAGGAACAAAATGGGGAGAAAAAGGAAGAGGAAGAGGAGGGAAGGGGAAGGAAGGAGGAAGGAGAAGAAAGAGGAAGGAAGAGGAAGAGAAGGAGGAGGAGGAGAATAAAAAGACAAAATGGAGAAGGAAGGGGGGAGTAGCAGGAGTAGGAGCCGGTAGTAGGAGGCGGAGGAGGAAAGGAGGAGAGGAGGGGGAGGAGGATGTCGCTCACTCGGAACGGGAAAATAAGGTCGAGGGGATTCTTGAAGAAAGGGAATTTGTCCTGGCGGAGGAGGGCGGATGGGGCGGAGACTTGGGTATGTAGGTATTCATGAATTAACACAATGTATGTACGAACTTGCCCATGTGTACAAGCGCCAAACACACGCAGAGACAGAAATACACACACACACACACAGATAGAGAGAGAGAGAGAGAGAGAGAGAGAGAGAGAGGAGAGAGAGAGAGAGACGAGAGAGAGAGAGAGAGAGAGATGAGAGAGAGAGAGAGAGAGAGAGAAAGAGAAAGAGAAAGAGAAAGAGAAAGAGAAAGAGAAAGAGAAAGAGAGAGAGACAGGTACATAGATAAATATATATACAAATATATGCAAATTACATGCGCACTTTGGACAACTGCTCGATATTTTTCCCCTTTGTAACGATAACCCAGTGTACCCGTGAGCGAAAGCATGCGTGCTCGAGTGTAAACATTTCCAATTATTTTCGTTTTTTAATTGAAATTCACAAAGACGATTGTTTCTTTCATTGCAAAACGCCATAAATAAAACAACAATAACAGAACAAGGGGAAGTGACCCGAATCATATTCTCCGTTTAAAGTAAAGACAAAAACAAAAAAACAAAAAAAAAAAACACCAAAAAACGAAAAAAAAAGGTTTTATGCAAACTAAAGCAAGAAGGAAACAATTGCACGGCGTGGAGGGGGGGAGAGGAGGGGGGAGAGGGGGGGGGGGTATTAGGGGTCTGAGGTCACAGGGGGGGAGGGTTAAAAATTAAGACTTAGAAAACAAATAGATAATTAGTCAGCGTCCTTCAGATCCACCATCAACTTTCCTCATTAAAAAAAAGAAATCATTAACAAAATATAATTAACAAATACGTAACTGATTGACGCATTAGACCAACAAATCTCCATCAAATCATTAATCATTTTAAGCCAAACAAATACACCCCTAATGTTACGAGTGACAGGCAAGTGACGTCATAAGAAACTTGTATAAACACTTTGGGAAAATTCTCCAGTTACACAACTTTTTTTTTGTTTTTTTTTTCTTACTTTTAAATCCACAAATCACTATCTATCTTTATGACATATTGAAAAATCGACATTGTCTGTCTGTCTGTTAAACGTCTTTCTTTGTCTGTCTGTCTGTCTGTCTGTTATCTCAAACTCTCCCACTGTCTGTCATTGAGTTTGCCATCTCTATCTATCTCTGTGTGTTTGTCTGCTATCTCAATCTATCTCTATCGATCTATCTCTCTCAGTCTATTACCTCAACATCTCTTTATCTATCTACCCTTCTATTATCTCTATTTATCTATATGTCTATCTGCCCATCCAGCCAACTACCAACCATCCATTCACCCTAAAACATCCTATCACACAGCCATATTTATCAACCACCTAACACACAAAACGCCGATAACCACACCTATCCAACACCCATCCACAACCCATCACATTCCCGATAACCACACCCACACCATCCTACCACACCTTCCTATCCACACAGCCATAACACACCTCTCAACCCATCCACCTAACACACAAACCCGATAAACCACACCTATTCCCACAGCCATAACAACCTCTCAACCCATCCACCTAACACACAAACGCCGATAACCACACCTATCCACACAGCCATAACACCACCTCTCAAACCTATCCATAAACACAACCTAAACCTATCCACACAGCCATAACACACCTCTCAACCTATCCACACAGCCATAACACACCTCTCAACCTATCCACAACAGCCATCACACACCTCTCAACCTATCCACACAGCCATAACACACACCTCTCAACCCATCCATCTCACGAAGCCCCCCAAAAACAAAGGGAAATCTCACACCCAATTACAAGTCATTTTCTCAACATCCTATTCTTCTCGCGCCGTCGTACGAATACACAGTCCTTGGAGCTATAACGAACACGAGGAAATTAACAATTGCACGCGTCCATTGTGAAGGAAGAGGCGAAGGGGAATAATGGATAATAGATTCCGTGGAGAGAAGAGGGAGATTGGGCAGGAGAAATGGGTGGGTGGATGGATGGGTGGGTGGGTGGGTGGGGGCATGGATGGATGGGAATGGATGGATGGATGGAATGGATGGATGGATGGATGGATGGATGGATGGATGATGGATGGATGGATGGTATGATGGGGATGGAAGGATGAATGGGGGAGGAAGGAGGAAGGGAGGAGGAGGAGAAAGAGGAAGGGAGGAGGAGGGGAGGGGAGGAGGAGGAGGAAAAGGAAGAGGAAGAAGAGGGGGAGAGGAAGAGAAGTACGAGGAGGAGAAGAAAAAAAACATAAAGAGCAGGTAGTATATAAAGGAAAAAGGAAAGAAGCAAAATGAAGGAAAAGAGGAAGCACAAAAGTGGAACAAGGGAATCCATGACAGTGACAATTACAAAAAGATGAAAAAAAAAAACAAGATGAAAGATAATGATTAAAACAAAACAAAACACGCCAAAGAAAAAGAAAACAAAATCAAGAATCCTAAACAAAAATAAAAAATAATAATAAAAAAATCCAAGAGTATCAAGACACACACACAAAAGAATTACAAACAAAACAACACTAGACCCAAAGAACCGAGCCTAAAGGAAGAGGGGAGGAGGGAGCGGGAGGGAGGAGGAGGAGGAAGGAGGAGAGGAAGAGGAGTAGTAGGAGGAGGAGGAGGAGGAGCTGAAGGAGGAGGAGAAGGAGGAGTAGGAGGAGGAGGAGGAGGAGAAGGAGGAGAAGGAGGAGAGGAGGAGAAGAGGAGGAGAAGGAGGAAAAGGAGGAGGGAGGTGGAGGAGGAGGAGGAGGAGGAGGAGGAGGCAGGAGGAGGAGGAGGTAGGAAAAGGAGGAGAAGGAGGAGGAGTAAAGAAAAGGAGGAGGAGGAGGAGGAGGAGGAGAGAAGAAGAAGAAAGAGGAGGAGGAGAAGGAGGAGTAGGAGAGGAGAGGAGTAAGAAAAGGAGGAGGAGGAGGAGAGGAGAAAGAAGAAGAAGAAGAAAGAGGAGGAGGAGGAGGAGGAGTAGGAAAAGGAGAAGGAGGAGGAGTAAGAAAAGGAGGAGGAGGAGGGAGGAGGAGGACGGAAGGAGAAGAGGAGGGAGAGAGGAGGAGGAGGGAGGGAGGAGGAGGAGCGGAAAGGAGGAGGAGGAGAGGAGGAGGAGGAGGAGGAGGGAGCGGAAGGAGGAGGAGGAGGAGGAGGAGGAGGGGAGGAGGAGGAGGGAGGAGAGGAGGAGGAGGAGGAGGGAGGAGAAGGAGGAGGAGGAGGAAAAGGGGAGGAGGAGGAGGAGGAGGAAAAGGAGGAGAGGAGGGAGGCGGGAGGCCGGCACCAGGTCTTTGCAAGCCGCGGTTCCTCAGAGACAATGAGCTCTTGTTTCCCGCCACAAAACTGCCGTTATGCGCTCGGGGGGAAGGGGGGAGGGGGGAGGGGGAGGGGCTAAGGGAGGGGGGAGGGGGGAGGAGGAGCTAGAGGGAGGGCGGGGAGGGTTGGGGGAGGGAGGGCGGGGCTAGAGGAGGGCGGGGAGGGTGGGAGGGTGGGAGGGTGGGGAGGAGGGAGGGGTGGAGGGGACGGGGGTGGGGAGGGTAGGAGGCAGGAACTGATACAAATGTGTTGTTTTTTTTTCGTTCTGGTATGATCTCGGATGTATTTATTTTTTACGCAGTGGAACTTTTTAGGCTACACACTATACACACACACACACACACACACACACACACACGTACACACCACACACACACACACACACACCACACACACACACACACACGCACACACACACACACACACACACACACATACACACACACACACGCACACACACACACACACGGATTTGTTTTTTTTTTGCGTTCTTTTCCCTAATTACAGCAACAACTTCTTCACTCTTCTAGTTTACTCAAACGCTGACACACTTATCATTCATAAAAAATTACACTAAAAGCATCACTTGTTTACGTAGAGCGCGAGACATCGTAAGCTGGCGTAAAGTCAGCTCTCCGAATCTCCGAAAACTTATGAATGAAACAAACAGCTGATCACACGCATTCATAAACAGAAACCCTCCCAAGGCAACACAGACACGCCCATACAAACACACAAACACAAACACGCCCATACAAACACACAGACGCACACGCTCAGCCAAACACACACACAGACACACACGCTCAGCCAAACACACACAGACACACACGCTCAGCCAAACACACACACAGACACACACGCTCAGCCAAACACACACAACACACGCTCAGCCAAACACACACAGACACACACGCTCAGCCAGACACACACACACAGACACACACGCTCAGCCGACCACACACAGACACACACGCTCACCACACACACACACAGACACACACGCTCAGCCAAACACACACACAGACACACACGTTCAACCAAACACACACACAGACACACACGCTCAGCCACACACACACAGACACACACACAGCCAAAACACACACAGACACACGCTCACAAACACAGCACACAGACACACACGCTCAGCCAAACACACAACACAGACACACACGCTCAGCCAAACACACACACACAACACACACGCTCAGCCAAAACACACACACACACACACGCTCAGCCAAACACACACACACACACGCTCAGCCAAACACACACACAGACACACGCTCAGCCAAACACACACACAGACAAACACGCTCAGCCAAACACACACACAAACACACACGCTCAGCCAAACACACACAGACACACACGCTCAGACACACACACAGACACACACGCTCAGCCAAACACACACACAGACACACACGCTCAGCCAGACACACACACAGACACACACGCTCAGCCAAACACACACACAGACACACACAGACACACACAGACACACAGCCACACACGCTCAGACACAGACACACCGCTCAGCCAAACACACACACAGACACACGCTCAGCCAAACACACACACACAGACACACACGCTCAGCCAAACACACACACAGACACACACACCAGACACACACCCACAAACACGCTCAGCTCCAAACACACACACAGACAACACACGCTCAGCCAAACACACACACAGACACACACGCTCAGCCAACACACACACAGACACACGCTCAGCCAAACACACACACAGACACACACGCTCAGCCAAACACACACACAGACACACACAGCAGCCAAACACACACACAGACACACACAGCCAAACACACACACAGACACACACGCTCAGCCAAACACACACACAGACACACACGCTCAGCCAAACACACACCCAGACAAACAAACGTACATATAAACACGTATCGCTAAGCACACGCCAAAACAAACAAACAAATTTTGCGAAAATAAACTGGAAGCAGAGAGAAAGTTGCCCCTTGTTCTGTGTACATAGGTTATGTTATCAATGTTTCTCTGTGCCACTTTGTTCCACCTAAATAAAAAAAAATAAACATGAACTGAAGGCCTTTGTTGGGTTGTTGGTTTTCTGTCTATTCACCATCTACTCTCTACGCTAAAGTTTCTCTCTCTTTCTCTTGCTCTCTTTTCCTCTCTCTTATTTCTTTTCTCTCTTTTTCTACTCTCTCTTTCTCTTTTTTTCTCTTTTTCTAATGCTATTTTTCCTTTCTCTCTTTCTCCGACATTGTTCTTTGTTTCTTACTCTTCTCTTTCTCTCATTTCCTTACTCTCTCTCCGCTTCCATTGCCCTTACTCTCTTTCTCCCTTTCTCTATCCACACCCCACGAATCCAACACTCTTAGGGAAGTCCAAAGAGAAATAGAAAAATATTTAGTATTTTTTTATTTTTTCCGTCCAAAAACACCAATAGCGTTCATCTGACGCTTCATGTACTTCTGCTAATACTCTACCGCCAACAAAAATAATGATAACGATAATAAAAGTAATGATGATATTGATAATGATGATAATAAAAATGATAATAATAATATCAATATCAATATTAATAATAACAATAATATCAATATTAATATTGATGATAACAATAATATCAATATTAATATTAATAATAACAATAATATCAATATTAATATTAATAACAATAATAGTAATAACAATAACAACAATAAAAGTAATAATAATGATACTGATAATACGAATAACGATGATAATAATAATAATAACATGATAATGACGACAATAAATGCAATAATGATAATGACAATAATAATAACAACGATGATGATAACAAAGACGACGACGATGACGACAGCAATGACGACGACGACACCACCACCGACGAAACAAACAAACAAAACAAAAAACAAAGTCGAACCAAGAACCGAATCCCCTCCGTCGACCGAATGACAATGAATCGTACAAATATTTACAGTTCGTTCGGCCAGTTTCGTCTCGAGTGACAGTTTGTCTCCCTCCCTTGCCATATAACCTTCAAGGGGGGGGGGAGAGGGGGAAAGGGAATGGGGGGAAGGGAGGGGAGGGAGGAGAAGGGAGAGGGAGTGGGAGGAGAGGGGTGAAAGGGAGGGAGGGAGAGGGGGAAAGGGAGGGGAGGGGGGAGGGGGAAAGGGAGGGAAAGAGAGGGGGAAAAGGGAGGGGAGAGGGAGGAAGAGGGGAAGGGAGGGGAGGGAGATGGGGGAAAGAGAAAGAGGAGAGGGGTGGGAAAGGGAGAGGAGGGAGAAGGGAGAGGGAGAGAGAGAAAAGGGAGGGAGGAGATGGAATAAGAGAAGGGAGATGGAAAGGGAAAGGAGGGGTGAAGTGTAAGAGAGGGAGGAAGAGGGAAGAAAGAGGGAGCTGATCGAAAGGAGGAGTAGGAGGAAGGAGGGAAAAGGGAACAAATGAGGAGGGAGAAGAGAGAGGGAAGATTTAAGGGGATTGAGAAGGGGTGAAGAAGAGGATTGGGAACGAGGGAGGAAGAATAACGATAAATGAAGTTGGAGAAGAGGGAAGTGGAAATGGTGGAATAAATGGAGGGTAGGGGTGGTAAGGAGACGGAGGGGGGGAGGGAAACAACCGACAGCTGGAATAGAAGGGGGAGTTGGGGGGGAGAGGCAAAGGGAGGGGGAGGAGGAAAGAGGAAGAGGGGGTGGTAGCCTAGGACTGACCCTGAGCGAAGGAGGGGGGAAGGGGGGGAGGAGGGAGGGGCGGGGGGGGGGGGATGGCCGAACCGTTAAGCCCAAGGTCACGGTCTGTCGTTCGGGCCAAGCCAATGCCAAGCTTATTTCGAAGCAATTACATTACCAAACACCTGTTGCTCCCCCCCCCCTCCCCCTTCCCCGAGTCCCCCCTGGAGTGGCATTCCGTTCGTTTTTTATTGTAGTTCGGGTTTAAATGTGGTTTGAGGGGAAGATGGTGACCAAGGGTGGAATTTCCGCCTGTTATTTAGGTTTTTTCTGGATAGCTAAATCGATGTGTATGTATATATGTCTGTGTGGCGTCTATTTGTATGTTTTATCTGTGTATGTGTACCTATGTAATATCTATCCATCTATCTATCTAATCTATATCTATCTATCTATTATATAATACCTATACACCCATAATACAACGATTCCCCTACCCCTCCTCCTCGACCTCGCCCCCACACGTACACACACACACACACACACACACGACCCCCCCCCCACACCCCACACACCGCGCCCCTCCCCCGCCACGTTCCCAGCGACCGAGTTCGAGCGCCCCTCCGTCTCGAGCGAACGGGTTCTTTGTGTGTCACAGGGCGATCAGTTCATCGGTCCTATATACATCAAGCGGCGGCGGGGGAGGGAGTGGGGAGAGGGAGAAGGGAGAGAGGAGGAGAGGGGAGGGAGGGAAGGGAGGGGAGAGGGAGAGGGAGAGGGAGAGAGGGAGAGGGAGAGGGAGAGGGAGAGAGAGGAGAGAGAGAGAGAGAGAGAAGAGAGAGAGAGAGAGAGAAGGGAGAGAGAGAGAGAGAGAGAGAGAGAGAGAGAGAGAGAGAGGAGGGAGAAGGGAGAGAGAGGAGAGAGAGAGAGAGAGAGAGAGAGAGAGAGAGAGAAAGAGAGAGAGAGAGAGAGAGAGAGAGAGAGAGAGAGAGAGAGAGAGAGAGAGAGAGAGAGAGAGAGAGAAAGAAAGAGAAAAGAAGAGAGATGGAGTATGTACATGCGTGCACGTGTACTCGAGCTCCCGTGTACACAAGACCATGTGTACCCACGCGAGATCGAGCCCCATACGCGTACACACAAACTAGACTCACGCGCGTCGCCGGGATAACTACCTGGCCGGCATCGGGGTCACCGCCGAATAACGGGGAGGCCGACTCACACACGCCGATGTAACCCCTAAACCCCTGCCCTCCCCCTCCCCTTTCCCCCCGATTCCATTCTTTCGCCCCCCTAACCTCCTCCCTAACCCCCCCACCCTTCGCCCCCCTCCCCTCTTCATACCCTCTCCTCGTCCCCTCTCTCTCCCCTCTTCATACCATCTCCTCCCCCGCCCCCTACTACTATCTCCCTCTCCCTCCCTACCCTCTCCTCCCCACCCTCCTCGTACCCTACCTTCCCCTCCTCCACCACAAAACACCCCCCCTCTCCTCCCCCCTCCTCGTACCCGACCTTCCCCCCCTCCACCACAAACACCCCCCCCTTTCCTCCCCCCTCCCCACCTCCCCAAAAGCACTTCCTGAAGAAGGTCGCCCCGACTCATCCACACAGTATTCGGTAATTATCTGGTGCGTGGGGGGGGGGGAGTTCACAAGGGGGGGGGTGAGGGTTTTCAAGGTTAAGGAGGGTCGGAGAAGGGAGTTTTCAAGAGCGAGGGGAGTGGGGAGTTTGAGGGGGGGAGGGAAAGGGGGGAGATTTCGAGGAGGAGTTTGGGAGGAGGAGGGCGAGATTTGAAGGAGTTTGAAGAGGGGGAGGGAAAGGAGGGGGGATTTCAAGAGGAGGAGGTGGGGGTTCTGAGTGGGGAGTTTGAAGAGGGGAGGAAAAGGGGGATTTCAAGAGGAGGAGGGGGGTGTCTGAAGGAGTAGGGAGTACGACAGGAGAAGAAGAGTCTTGAGGGGTGATTTCGGGTAGGAGTTAATGAGGGGGGGGGGGGAGATCTGGAATGGGAATTTCCACGAGGGGAAGATGGGAGCTCTTGAAGCGTTCTAAGGGGGAAAAATGGAATGGAAATTCTTAAGGGAGAAACCTGGAATGGGAATGTTAAGAAGGAACTCTAGCATGGAATTTCTAAGGGAGGAAATGGGAATCTTTAAGAGGGAAATCTGGAATGCGACCTTTCAAATTTGAAAAGATGATGTTAAAAGTTTTCCAAAAAATTTAAAAAATCAATCTAAAAGAGAGCGTCACGAGCTTTTTTGACCTTTCCCAACCACCCTCGAGTTCACCAAAAGCAGCGACCTCTCCCTGTCTGCCTCGACCACACGGCTTCCTCGGGGCGGGAAGTGACCAAAACGGACGAAAAGCGACACAAACCATGAAGCAACGAAGAGCACGCTGCCTCGTCGACGTATTTGGTAAAACGTTCGTCCGGCGACTGAAAATGCTGTTGCAATACGCGGATACCGATGCTGAGTGAAATGCTTTAATGGAAAGAAAAGGCGACCTAAAAACGGGCGGACACCGCTAACGTCGGTGCAGCGAATACTGAATCGCCAGGAATTTTTTTTTTTTTTGTTTGTGTGTGTGTGTGTGTGTGTGTGTATATTCTATATATATATTATATATATATTATATATATATATATATATATATATATATATATATTATATATATATATATTATATACATACATATATATATATATATATAATATATATACATATATATATACTATAATATATATATACATATATATACATACATATATATACATACATACGTACATACAAAACACATACACAAAATAAAACAATAAGACACACACACACACACACACATATAATATAAAGAAGAAAGAGACCTATATATAACCCAGCTTATGCACCTCTTGTTTACACAACCTTTGCGCGGGGGGCGGTGGCCGGCGCCGTGGTAGACACTACACAGGTACCGTTAGCAAGGAGAGGGGGGGGTGAGGGAGGGAGGGAGGGGGAGGGGGGATGGCGGGGGAGGACAGCGCCAGGTAAAGTGATCACACACACCTAACTCTACATCCTGTCTTGTCCGCATGCATGGGGGGGGAGGAGGGGGGGAAGGATGGAGGGGGAGGGGGGGGGATTACTGTTACTTGCTTCCCCTCCCGCTCCTTTCATTCATCTTCCGTGAGTAGAAGAAATGTGGGATTTATATTTTTC
>NW_020872173.1:2500-15000 GCF_003789085.1 Penaeus vannamei
AAACTTTATTTAAGAAATGATGAATGTCGGTGCCTGGCCAAAAACCACGAAGATTCCCAGGGATTCCTTAACCGTGATGTCCTCCGTAACCTGTGAGAGTAGAAAACAGTGAATAATATGCACACAAGAAGACTAAATAGAGCAATACATTTCTTGAATATTGTTCTGCGACGAAAATATACAATGCGTTTTGGTTCACTTGCCTCCTGAGCTCGGGCATGGCTTGGTGACGGTGACGTGCTGCTTCTGGTACTGCGTCCTGGTGACGTACTGGGGCACCGTCTGGGTGATGTACTCGGGCACCGTCTGCGTTCGGGTGACGTAGTGTGGCACCTGCTGCGTTTGGGTGACGTAGCGTGGCTGGTACTGCAATGGGAATGCCTTATGTTACATCGCAATAGATAAAACTTAATGCGATATATTAAATGCCGGCCCAAAGCATTGGAATAGAGCATTTGAAAGAACATGGAACAGAGTGAGAGCTTACCTGCGTCTGGTACTGCGTGTGCGTCTGGTAGTGGGTTGTGGTTACGTACTCGGGCACGGTCTCTGTGCGGGTCACGTACTGGATCTCAGGCTGGCACTTCTGGGGGCGAGAACACAGGGGATTTATCTCGTATTCTGCGTCAGAAAGTATATTGGGCAAGATTTGCATTCTCGATATTCAGACATTTCTAGAGGCGTGACTCACAGGGGCCTGATAACCGTACTGGGCCTCAGGAGCCGCCGCCACCACTGCCACCATCAGGGCCGCCGTCAGGAAAGAGCTGGGGAGAAAAAGAACGTGAAGAATCAAGTATATTGAAAGTGATGTATTGTACAGTAGCGAAAAAAATCTCTTCTTATATCATGAAAAGTGTCTTCTTTCTTCCATAGTAAAGAAAGGTGAATCGAAACTCACAAATGCATGTTGAAGTGCTCTTAAGTGTTCCTTCTGGAGTTAGCAGGGAAGTGTGAGTCGTGGAGTGATGGCGGCCTTTATATAGGCCCGGCGTTTCTCTCCTGACCTTCGTGGAATCCACTCAGGCCTACGACTGCGGGCCTAACTATATTTCCTTTATTTTATCATAGAACGCACACTGTTATCCATATATGGTCTACCAGTCAGATATATATGTATTCTCAGCATCCGTTGCTCTTTTGCGCATGATGTCTATAATAAAAGTATAAGCTATAAATCCAGTTCTCAAATTCTCTCATGCGGCGACCGTGTCGAGTGGGCGGGAAGGCCACGAAGGAGAAAATGCAAGTATAAAAGGCCGTCGACGGCAGGCCGACTCAGCAGCGCTCAGCAGTGCTTCGTTCCGGCAACAGCGTCATTTCTACATCTCCAACATGATTCGGTTCGTCGCCTGAAACTTTTATATTTGCCCGAAAAAAAATAATGATAACACAAGTGCATCTTTTCATCTGTACATATCTTATTATATAAACTGAAATGATATTGTAAAAGTTTTCCTTCTCCATGCCAGTGCTGTTCTCGCAACGCTCCTCCTGGCAGCAGCGGTCGCTGAGGCGCAGTATGGCTACGCAAAGGTTAGCATAATTGCTTACTCTCTCGGTATATTTTCATAAAAGAAAGTCCCATTTCATTTCCTTTTGCAATCTCCAGACAAAGGCCTGTCTTGACTGCGAAGTAGTTCATCGTTGGATTCATAGATGTCAGTGTCAGTTCCTTTTGAAATTTCAATGATTATTTCCTCTTCAGCCGTGCCCTCCTGAGGTCAGGCACGTGACCAAGACGCAGTCAGTGCCCCAGTATGTGACTGTGACCCGATACCAAACCCAGACACAGTACCACACCGCGGTAAGTACCTATCAGCTATTTATCCTGTCTAGTTTTCTCACACTTCAGAACAGTTAAACACAAGCGTATTTCTTTATTTCTTCATCTTTATTTCTCTATTCTTTGACGTTTTATTTAAGCCAGTTATGTTAAGAATTTTCTACCATATCTCCATCCAGTACACCACCCAGTACGTGACAGAGACCCAGGCCGTGCCCCACTATGTGACGCAGACGCAGGCAGTGCCCCACTACGTGACGGAGACAGTGCCACAGTACGTCACCACAACCGTCCAGCAGAAGGAGTACGTCACCGTCGACCAGTATTGCAAGCCCTCCGGCGGTAGGTTGCCCCATGCATGCTCTGTCTTCTTGGATTTGGCCATGATATAATGCGTTTTCCTGGAAAAAAGTAAGAGTTATATTTATTTTTCATTGATGCACTCCTTGGCCCCTTTTTATTTTTTTTTCTCAGGTTATGGCTACCACGGCTGAAAAGCAGACCCACTTCCTTATCTACTACGGAGAATATTGTATAATTCTTAATAAAATTATCGATTATTATTAGTATTTTCATGAAGGCCTTATACAACGATTTCTTTTTTAGCACACATCAAGAAACTCATGCTGGGTATTGAAGGGCAGTCCGCTTGATAATCTAAAGGGTATCAGAGAGAGTGATAGTCAGTATCCCACGATTACGTGTTTAAACAGAGAGTGTCAGCTTCTCTTTCCGAGATGACTTTAAATGCATGGCATACAATTGTCTCTCTGTCCTTCTAAAACTCTTGTCAGGAGTGGGATTCGAACCCACGCCCGGAAGACCGGACTGCGACCTGAACGCAGCGCCTTGGACCGCTCGGCCATCCTGACTATATATTAATGTACTATACAGTGTCTGTAAATTTTTTATTCATGTGTGAAAGGAAAATGCAATTGTTATGGTTCTGACAACGACAATAGCGTTATTTTTGATAATGATGTCAGTCACAATAATGAAAGATATGTGATTCGATACGATATTAGTAATTACAAAATTATTGATGATATATTTAGGGAAATATAAGTCAAGGATAATCAAGATTAAATGTTCAACAATAATAAAGGTGATAATAACCATCCGTATTGACTGGAGTGATAACTTTAGTTATTGCTACCTTTATTATCATTTTCATGTTCAACATTATCACTTTCATTGCCATCATTTCCCTGAGAATGTCCAGTGTCACTGTTATTATTATTACCATTACATGTAGCTCCCTCCTCTATCAGCTCTGCTCTTTGGCAACCGTCAGAGCACCACCCACACATCCACACATAAGCCTCTTTCTTTTCTGCTTATTTCATGCATTGATAGATCGGCTTATTTTAAGACGATATTCAGGCAAAGGCACATCATTATTTACGAACCATGTGTGTGCATACATATAAAGTATATATATCTGTCTATCTAAATCCGGTGTATATAAAAATGATTTAGACAGATGTATACAGATGTGCCTTCCTACCGCTAAGGAAATATAATTCCGTCGGGGTTTGTAGCAACGAGGGATGGCCTGTGTACGTGTCTCTGAGAAAAGGAGGATGTTGTTGCACAGCAGTCTTCTGTGGTCTCCGGAGTGACATTCGTAAATGCCAAAGGAAAAAAGAAAGGAAAAGCCCCATACGGAAGAGAGTTCAAAACTGTCTTTCAAATATGGCCTTTAATAAACGAGTAATATAGAATCAGCGATTCGACAGTGACCGAGGAAGGGAGAGCGTTTAACAAGGGTGCTCTTTCCTCTTGTCAAATAACAGAGATGATGATTGTGGAGTACAAACCATCAGCTTCTTTTATTCCTTCAAATTTGGAGCTCAATCAACCTGATTCTACTTTAATTTTGATCGTCAAGAATATTGTATACACAACAGAAGACAAGTAATACCTGATATCGAAAACATCGTTATTTCAGTTTGGTTGATCTTCATAATGTCACTGGGAAATAGAGCTGAATATGCTTAATTTCCAGAAAATAATAAGGTCAGAAATTCCTTCTTCATCATTTTCAGTATCTAATTTCTAGGTGTTGAGTATGATGCATATGCCTTGCTTATCCTCAGGACTCCGTTTGCTATCTTTGTGTTTGAAGTAAGTTTTAATATACATATAGACAAATATATTTATATAAATATGTATATATATGTATATATTTATACACATACAATCACATACATGTACACATACATAGGTCATGCAATACATACATATATATGCACACACATATCTATCCAACTACATATACAATATATGTGTATTTAAATTGCAAGTGTGCATATGTTTATATGGACATGTATACTTTTCCACTGCATTACACTGTATATCTATTTGGAAAAATCCTTTGACTAATGTACTTTTGAACTGAAATTTCAGTACAGCATTCTATGCTATCAAGGAACGGGAAACAAAGTGTTTAAAGAGTGATTATTAAATTATAAAAGCCGATTTTGAGACTCAAATACCAGGGAGATTCCTCGGAGTCCTTAACCGTGGTATCCACCGTAGCCTGTGGAAGTCGAAAAATCATTGGATATCCTATAAAGAATCATGATCAAAGCAAAAGGATCCTTTGGCAATGATATAAGCTGAAACTATCAGTGGTTAAGGATCACTTGCCTCCTGAGCTCGGGCATGGCTTGGTGACGGTGACGTGCTGCGTCTGGTACTGCGTCCTGGTGACGTACTGAAGCACCTTCTAGGTGATGTGCTCGGGCACCGTTTGCGTTCGGGTGACGTAGTGTGGCACCTGCTGCGTTTGGGAGACGTAGCAATGCAATTGAAATGTCTGATATATGATATATATATGTGTGTGTGTGCCAGTGCCTGCTGCGTTTGGGTGACGTAGCTTGGCTGGTACTGCAATGGGAATGCCTTATGATATATTGCAATAGATAAAACTTAAATACGATATTTTAAACGCCGGCCGAAGGCATTGGAATAGAGCATTTGAAAGAACATGGAACAGAGTGAGAGCTTACCTGCGTCTGGTACTGCGTGTGCGTCTGGTACTGGGTTGTGGTTACGTACTCGGGCACGGTCTCTGTCCGGGTCACGTACTGGATCTCAGGCTGGTAATCCTGGGAGCGAGAACACAGGGGATTTAACTCGTATTCTGCGTCAGAAAGTATGTTGGGCAAGATTTCCATTCCCGATATTCAGACATTTACAGAGGCGTGACTCACAGGGGCCTGATAACCGTACTGGGCATCAGGAGCTGGGGTAAGTACCTGTCAACTATATATTCTGTCTAGTTTTGCTCACACCTTCAGGTATGTTCAGTAGAACAAAGGTATTTACTCATTTATACATCTTCATTTCTCCCATTATACGTTTTATCTTAGTTGTTTAAATAATTTTCTGCCATCTCTCCATTCAGTATACCACCCAATACGTGACAGAGACCCAGGCCGTGCCCCACTATGTGACACAGACGCAGGTAGCGCCCCAGTACGTGACGGAGACAGTGCCACAGTACGTCACCACAACCATCCAGCAGGAGTACGTCACGGTCGACCAGTACTGCAAGTCATGTTATGGAAAGACGGTTTTCTACATTTCTTCCCGCTTGTGAAGCTCATTAATGCACTCCTTGGCCCCTTTTAATGAATATTTTTTTTTCTCAGGTTATGGCTACGACGGCTGAAGAGCAGACCAACTTCCTTATCTACTATGGAGAAAAGCAGACCAATTTCCTTATCTACTATGGAGAATATTGTATAATTCTTAATAAAATTATTGATTATTATTGGTATTTTCATGAAGGCCCTTTATACAAGGATTTCTTTTTAGCACACATCAAGGGTAATCCGCTTGATAATTTAAAGGGTATAACACAGGGCGGTAGTCAGTCGCCCACGATCATGTGTTTGAACAGAAACAAGATCAGTTTCTCTTACGAGATGACTTTAAGTGTATGGCATACAATCGTCTCTCTGTCCTTCTAAAATCCTTGTCAGGAGTGGGATTCGAACCCACGCCCGGAAGACCGGACTGCGACCTGAACGCAGCGCCTTGGACCGCTCGGCCATCCTGACTATATATTAGTATACTGTGCAGTGTCTGTAAATTATTTATTCACATATATGTGTGGAAGGAAAACGCAATTGTTTGCTTTGTAGCAACGAGGGAGGGCCTGTGTACGTGTCTCTGAGGAAAAAG
This sequence comes from Penaeus vannamei, assembly GCF_003789085.1. NCBI lineage: Eukaryota > Metazoa > Arthropoda > Malacostraca > Decapoda > Penaeidae > Penaeus > Penaeus vannamei. Next base: position 8,481 of record NW_020872173.1, read on the forward strand.
CTTGGAGGAGGATGTTGCACAGCAGTCATCTTCTGTGGTCTCCGGGAAAAAGGGAAAAAAAAAAAGGAAAAGCCCCATACGGAAGAAAGTTCAAAACTGTCTTTCAAATGTGGCCTATAATTAAAGAGTAATAAAGAAGTACAGTGATTCGACAGCGACCGAAGGAAGGAGAGCATGTCTAACAAGGGTGCTCTTTCCTCTTGTCAAATAACAGAGATTATGTTTGTGGACCTCAAACAATCAGCTTCTTTTATTCCTTCAAATTTGGAGCTCAATCAACTTCTGTTACTGCTTTAATTTTGATCGTCAGAAATATTGTACATATAACAGGATACAAGTAGTACCTGATATCGAAACATCGTCATTTCAGTTTGGTTGATCTTCATAAATTATGTCACTAGGAAATGTCGCTGAATGCTTAATTACCAGAAAATAATAAGGTCAAAAATTCCTTCTTCAGCATTTTCAGTATCTAATTTCTGTGTATTAAATATGATGCACATACCTTTCTTACCCTCAAGACTCCGTTTGCTATGTGTTTGAAGTAAGTTTCAATATATATAGTATATATTATATACACATACAATCACATACATTTACACATACACAGGTCATGCATACATACATATATGTGCACACACATATCTATCCATCTACATATATGTGTGTATTTAGATTGCATGCGTGCATTTGTATATATGGACATGTATACTTTTCCTCTGCATTACATTGTATATCTCTTTGAAAAATAATTTAACGAATGTACTTTTGAAATAAAATTTCAGTACAGCATTCTATGCTATCAAGGAATGTAAAACATAAAGTGTTTAAAGAGTGTTTATTAAATTATAAAAGCCGATTTTGAGACTCAAATACCACGGAGATTCCTCGGAGTCCTTAACCGTGGTATCCACCGTAGCCTGTGGAAGTCGAAAAAAACATTGGATATCCTATAAAGAATCATGATCAAAGCAAAAGGGTTCTTTGGCAATGCTCTAAGCTGAAAATATATCACTGGTTAAGGATCACTTGCCTCCTGAGCTCGGGCATGGCTTGGTGACGGTGACGTGCTGCGTCTGGTACTGCGTCCTGGTGACGTACTGAGGCACTGTCTGGGTGATGTATTCGGGCACCATCTGCGTTTGGGTGACGAAGCGTGGCTGGTACTGCAATGCGAATGCCTTATGTTATATTACAATAGATAAGGGTAAAATACGATATTTTAAATGCCGGCCGAAGGCATTGGAATGGAGCATTTGAAAGAACATGAAACAGAGTGAGAGCTTACCTGCGTCTGGTACTGCGTGTGCGTCTGGTAGTGGGTTGTGGTTACGTACTCTGTGCGGGTCACGTACTGGATCTCAGGCTGGCACTTCTGGGGGCGAGAACACAGGGGATTTAACTCGTATTCTGCGTCAGAAAGTATATTGGGCAAGATTTCCATTCTCGATATTCAGACATTTCTAGAGGCGTGACTCACAGGGGCCTGATAACCGTACTGGGTCTCAGGAGCCGCCGCCACCACTGCCGCCATCAGGGCCGCCGTCAGGAGAGAGCTGGGGAGAAAAAGACACAGTACCAAACAGCGGTAAGTACCTGTCAACTATATATTCTGTCTAGTTTTGCTCACACCTTCAGATAGTTCAGTAGAACAAAGGTATTTACTCATTTATACTACATTATACGTTTTATCTAAGCTAGTTGTTTAAAGAATTTTCTGCCATCTCTCCATCCAGTACACCACCCAGTACGTGACAGAGACCCAGGCCGTGCCCCACTATGTGACACAGACGCAGGCAGTGCCCCAGTACGTGACGGAGACAGTGCCACAGTACGTCACCACAACCGTCCAGCAGAAGGAGTACGTCACCGTCGACCAGTACTGCAAGCCCTCCGGAGGTAGGTCGCTCTGTCTTCTTGGACCTGATATATGTTATAGAAAGACGGTTGTGTGCATTTCCGCTTGTGAAACTCATTAAAGCACTCCTTGGCCCCTTTTAATGAATCTTTTTTTTCTCAGGTTATGGCTACCACGGCTGAAAAGCAGACCAACTTCCTTATCTACTATGGAGAATATTGTATAATTCTTAATAAAATTTGATTATTATTGGTATTTTCATGAAGGCCCTTTATACAAGGATTTCTTTTTAGCACACATCAAGAAACTCATGCTGGGTATTGAAGGGTAATCCGCTTGATAATTAAAGGGTATAACACAGTACGGTCGTCAGTCTCCCACGATCATGTGTTTGAGCAGAAACAAGATCAGCATCTTTCCGAAATGACTTTAAGTGTATAGCATACAATTTCTCTGTCCTTCTAAAATCCTTGTCAGGAGTGGGATTCGAACCCACGCCCGGAAGACCGGACTGCGACCTGAACGCAGCGCCTTGGACCGCTCGGCCATCCTGACTATATATTAGTATACTGTGCAGTGTGTAAATTATTTATTCACATACATGTGTGGAAGGAAAACGCAATTGTTATGGTACTGACAACGACAATAGCTTTATTTCGATAATGAAAAATGTCAGTCACAATAATGAAAGATATGTGATACGATACGATATTAGTAATGACTACAAAATTATTGATGGATATACTAGGGAAATATAAGTCAAGGATAATCAAGATAAATGTTCAACAATAATAACGGTGGTGATAATAACCATCCCGATGTTGATTGAAGTGATAACTTTTGTTATTGCTACCTTTATTATCATTTTCATTTCAACATTATCCCTTTCATTGCCATCATTTCCCGAGAATGTCCAGTGTCACTGTTATTATCATTACCATTACATGTAGCACCCTCCTCTATCAGCTCTGCTCTTTGGCAACCGTCAGAGCATCACCCACATATCCACACATAAGCCTCTTTCTTTTCTGCTTATTTCATGCATTGATAGATCGTCATATTTAAGACGATATTCAGGCAAAGGCAATTTATTGTTTACGAACCTGTGTGTGCATACATACCTATTTGTCTATCTAAATACGGTGTATATAAAAATGATTTAGACAGATGTATACAGATGTGCCTTCCTACCGCTAAGGGAATATAATTCCGTCGGGCTTTGTAGCAACGAGGGATGGCCTGTGTACTTGTCTCTGAGGTAAAAGCTTGGAGGAGGATGTTGCACAGCAGTCACCATCTTCTGTGGTCTCCGGAGTGACATTCATAAATGCCAAAGGAAAAAAAAAAAAAGAAAGGAAAAGCCCCATACGGAAGAAAGTTCAAAACTGTCTTCCAAATATGGCCTTTAATAAGTAATAAAGAAGCACAGTGGTTCGACAGCGACCGAAGGAAGGAAAGCATGTCTAACAAGAGTGCTCTTTCCTCTTGTCAAATAACAGATATTGATTGTGTAACTCAAACAATCTGCTTCTTTTATTCCTTCAAATTTGGAGCTCAATCAACTTCTGTTGCTGTTCTAATTCTGATCGTCAGAAATATTGTACATATAACAGGATACAATTAGTACCTGATATAAAAACATCGTTATTTCAGTTTGGTTTATCTCATAATTATGTCACTGGGAAATGAAGCTGAATATGCTTAATCACCAGAAAATAATAAGGCCAAGAATTCCATCTTCAGCATTTTTAGCATCTAATTTCTATGTATATTAAGTATGATGTAGATACCTTCCTTATCATCAAGACTGCGTTTGCTATCTTTGTGTTTGAAGTTTCAATATATAAGTACACGAATATACATATATATGTATATATATATATATATATATATATATACATATAATATACTATGCACATACAATCACATACATGTACATATACATAGGTCATGCATATATATATTATATATATATATATATATATATATATATATATATATATATATATATATATATATATATATCTGTGCGCACACATATCTATCCATCTACATATAAGTATATGTGCGCATTTGTATATATGGACATGTATACTTATCCACTTCATTATTGTATATCTCTTTGGAAAAATAATTTGACTAGTGTACTTTTTAAAAAGATTTCAGTATAGCATTCTATGCTATCAAGGAGTGTAAAACATAAAGTGTTTAAAAAGTGTTTATTAAATTATATAAGCCGATTCTGAGACTCAAATACCACGGAGATTCTTCGGGAGTCCTTAACCGTGGTATCCACCGTAGCCTGTGGAAGTGAAAAAAAATGGATATTATATAATCGTGATCAAAACAAAATGGTTCTTTGGCAATGCACTAAGCTGGAAATTTATCACTGGTTAAGGATCACTTGCCTCCTGAGCTCGGGCATGGCTTGGTGACGGTGACGTGCTGCGTCTGGTACTGCGTCCTGGTGACGTACTGAGGCACCGTCTGGGTGATGTACTCGGGCACCGTCTGCGTTCGGGTGACGTAGTGTGGCACCTGCTGCGTTTGGGTGACGTAGCGTGGCTGGTACTGCAATGGGTAAATAGATAAAGGTTAAATACAATTTTAAATGCCGGCCGAAGGCATTGGAATGGAGCATTTGAAAGAACATGGAACAGAGTGAGAGCTTACCTGCGTCTGGTACTGCGTGTGCGTCTGGTAGTGGGTTGTGGTTACGTACTCGGGCACGGTCTCTGTCCGGGTCACGTACTGGATCTCAGGCTGGCACTTCTGGGGGCGAGAACACAGGGGATTTAACTCGTATTCTGCGTCAGAAAGTATATTGGGCAAGATTTGCATTCTCGATATTCAGACATTTCTAGAGGCGTGACTCACAGGGGCCTGATAACCGTACTGGGCCTCAGGAGCCGCCGCCACCACTGCCGCCATCAGGGCCGCCGTCAGATAGAGCTGGGGAGAAAAAGAACGTGAAGAATCAAGATATTGAAAGTGATGTGCTGTACAGAAGCGAAAAAATCACTTCTTATATCATGACAAAATGGCCACTTTCTTCCTTTGTACAGAAAGGTGAATCGAAACTCACAAATGCATGTTGAAGTGCTCTTAAGTGTTCCTTCGGGAGTTAGCAGGGAAGTGTGAGTCGTGGAGTGATGGCGGCCTTTATATAGGCCCGGCGTTTCTCTCCTGACCTTCGTGGAATCCACTCCGGCCTACGACTGCGATCCTTCCTCCTATTTCCTTTATTTAACTCTATAATGCAAAGTTATTTACATATGGTTTACCAATCAGATTTACATTTTCAGCAACTGTTGCTGTTCACGTGTGATGTCTACAATAAAAGTCTAAGCTATAAATCAATTCTCAAATTTTCCCATGCGGCGACCGACCGTGTCGGGTGGGCGGGAAGGCCACGAAGGAGAAAATGCAAGTATAAAAGGCCGTCGACGGCAGGCCGACTCAGCAGCGCTCAGCAGTGCTTCGTTCCGGCAACAGCGTCACTTCTACATCTCCAACATGATTCGGTTCGTCGCCTGAAAAATTATGATATAAGTGCATCAGTTTATCTTTACATATTTTACAATATAAACTGAAATGATATAATGAAAAACGCTTTCCTTTGATCTCTTGGCAGTACTGTTCTCGCAACTATCCTCCTGGCAGCAGCGGTCGTTGAGGCGCAGTATGGCTACGCAAAGGTTGGTACGATTAACTGCATATCCTTTTTCGATATATCTTCAAAATCCAAAGTCCCATTTCACTTTTATTTCCAGTCCTCAGACAAAGACCTGTCTAGACATTTGGAATTTCTAAACTGTCTCTTTCCTCTACAGCCGTGCCCTCCTGAGGTCAGGTACGTGACCAAGACGCAGTCAGTGCCCCAGTATGTGACTGTGACCCGATACCAAACCCAGACACAGTACCAAACCGCGGTAAGTACCTGTTAACTATTCATCCTGTCTAGTTTTGCTCACACCTTCAGGTAGTTTAGTAGAATAAAGGTATTTACTCATTTATACATCTTGATTTCTCCCATTCCTTATACGTTTTATCTAAGCTAGTTGTTTAAATAATTTTCTGTCATCTCTCCGTCCAGTACACCACCCAGTACGTGACAGAGACCCAGGCCGTGCCCCACTATGTGACGCAGACGCAGGCAGTACCCCATTACGTGACGGAGACAGTGCCACAGTACGTCACCACAACCGTCCAGCAGAAGGAGTACGTCACCGTCGACCAGTACTGCAAGCCCTCTGGAGGTATGTCGCTCTGTGTCTTGGATCTGATATGTTATAGAAAGACGGTTCTGTGCATTTCTTCCCGCTTGTGAAACTCATTAAAGCACTCCTTGGCCCCTTTTAATGAATCATTTTTTTTCTCAGGTTATGGCTACCACGGCTGAAAAGCAGACCAATTTCCTTATCGCCTATGGAGAATATTGTATAATTCTTAATAAAATTATTGATTATTATTGATATTTTCATGAAGGCCCTTTATACACGATTTTTTTTTAAAGCACACATCAAGAAACTCATGCTGGTTATTGAAGGGTAATCCGCTTGATAATCTAAAGGGTATAACACAGTACGGTAGTCAGTCGCCCACGATCACGTGTTTGAACAGAAACAAGATCAGCTTCTCTTCCAAGATGACTTTAAGTGT
>NW_020872174.1:0-5000 GCF_003789085.1 Penaeus vannamei
AGTCTGGGCAGCTAAGGACTGGTACGCTTGTGAGAAGCGATTTTAACTTCATGAACGATTCTTTACATTCGGTTGACCACTCACTTGCTATCATTCGGCGAGAATCGCCCGACATTAATTGGTGTAGTGGTGCAGCGGTTTGCGCAAAGTGCTTACAAAACTTACGATAGAATGAGCAGAAACCTATGAATGCGCGCACGTCTTTCACAGTTGTGGGCGTAGGCCATTCAATTACCGCTTTTATTTTATCCGGGTCAGTACTGATCCCTTCTTCTGACACCTGAAATCCTAAGTATTTCACCGTCGTCGCGCAAACGGTACATTTCTTTCCCTTGAATTTTAAGCCATACTCTCGCATACGATTGAATAAATTTCGAAGTCTCTCAAGGTGTTCCTCGATGGTCCGACTGAAAACTAATACGTCATCTAAGTATACTATTAAGGTCGAGAATATCTTGTCCCCTAAGATTCGTTCCATGTATCTCTGAAACGTACCCTGACTATTTGAGAGACCCATTGGCATGCGGTTGAACTCGAAGTGCCCAAAAGGTGTGCTGAAGGCGGTCTTATGCCGATCACGCGGATGTACTTCAATCTGGTGATAACCTGCCGCGAGATCGAAGGTCGAGAAGTATTTAGCTCCGGACAGCGCTTCGACGGACTCATCTATGCGAGGGATCGGGAAAGCATCGTGGACGGTGACTTTATTAAGGTTGCGGTAATCGACGCACAAACGTAAACTATTGTCTTTCTTCCGTACCATTACGATTGCCGCGGCATATGGACTGGAGCTTGGGGAGACTATCCCCTGACGTGATAACTCATCTATATGGTTCTTTACTTCGTTTGCATGATTTGGTGGAATACGTCTGTAAGGGACTTTGATTGGCACGTCAGTAGTCAGGGGTATAACGTGTTGTACGCCTGTGGCTCTCCCAATCGGCGCTTGCTCGGTTGCAAATACGTCCTTATATTCGTGTAAAAGTTTCGCGACTCTTTCACTTTGGAATTCGTCTAAATTTTCTTCGTGCACTTTCACTAACTCAGGCCCTTCTTTCTCAATAACCCTGACTTTTTGTTCTCCACGAGGCTCTTTGATTTCTAACCCATCTGAGACTCTTCCGATCTTCCATTTCCGACGTAATTTACAATCTTTATTTGATAGATTTCCTACCAAGGCATACCCGTTTCCGTGCTTAATTGACATGACGGTGGGAAGTACGACCACGCCTTCGGGGACCCATCCCTCATCGAGACCCGTGAGAGGTTCGATCACAACCTCTCGAACTTTCGTCTGCCGGAGAGACGGTACCCAAACTGGTATCAGTCTTGTACTATGGGGGGTATAATCGGTAATTGAGACTGTTTAGTGAGTGCGTACCCCCAGTCTTCTTGCTTTCTAAATTTATGAGCGTCTCCTACTTTTCCCATACATTCAACGAGGGATTCATTTTTCTCCGCGTTACTCATACGATGCATTTCTGTCCATACCTCTGTTAATTCAGATAATATGTTCATCCCCAGGATACAGTCGTATGGACCCTTGACTTCATCGCACACTAGTAGTCCCGCGTTCTTGACTATGGTTCCCGAGATCTCTACATCGACTGTAATATACCCCTTACTTCTCGTTAGTCGTCCCCCGAATGACCGTAATTTCATTGTCGTTGGACGTAACTCTACATTATTAATCTTACGTAAGTCTTCGTATATTCCGGTGCTTACAAGGGAAACTTCTGATCCCGTATCGCATAAACTGATGAGCTCGACGCCTCCTACCTTGATCGTTATTTTGGGGCATTGAGAATGCAACTTTATATGTCTACTTACGGGAAAAACGTTCCGTTCACTTCCGCCAACGCCTCTTTCTACTGATTTGTGGGGCTCCTGTGGTGGCGGATCGCTGTCCCACAGGGCCCTCCGAGTTTCCCACATTACGTTCATTTACCCTTCGGTCGTCTTCAATCCTTCCAGATGCCCTCATCCTTGGGCACCACCGGGAGATATGTCCAATCTCGCCACAACTGAAACATTGAATGTTATTTCTTTCTCTCGCATTCATTCCCCATTCTCTCTCTCGTGGGTTTCCTTCCTTGCAAGCCACATTACGCCGATTGAAGCACCTCCATTCTCTCTCTTTCATAGCTACCATTCTACCCATTGTTCCAGAGAATCATCTGGCTTCTCTTCCATCCTTTTTCATTTTCACGCCTAGCGATGGTTCAGTCATGTTCCTGGCCATACATTCTCCTATCAGTCTCTTCCACACCTCGCTGATTTTGGAATTCATCACTAACTTCTAGTAATGCGTCTAGGAACTCCCATACAGTCTCTTCACTCTTTTGTTTCCTGACAGACATACGCTCATACAACTCCCACACTGATACACTCCGACCATACACTTTCATCAGTTCTTCAAACACATCACTCACATTCCTCCATTCGCGTCCACAATTAAACAACCTTTCAGCCGCGGCGCCCTCTACATGGTTTAGCACGAACCTTACTTTGTCATCTTCATCTTCTGTCATCTGCGAAAGTACTCGCTCTACTTTTCTAATCCAACTTTTCACCATCCCCTTTCCATTGAAAGTCTCTATTTTTGGATCGCTACGTACTATCAATGACTTTTTGAGTTGGCGACTCTGATTTGCAACTAAATCTTCTATTATGCTAAGTGTCCTGTCCCATGGATCACGCTCTTCTAAACCACTCGAACACGCGTCTGGCGCGCCTCTCATGAACGCGGCGTTCCTCGCAATCGGGCTAGCACACCTCCCATTGTACCCTTTCACTTCTTTGTATATGAAGTACACAAGTAATGCTGCTAATAAGATGATTATTAATCCTAGCAACGCGAAGATGTGTTCCTCGGACTTCATAATTGTCTCCATATCTACTTACAAAAATCAGCACTTAAGAGAACCACGCTCTGCTACCATTTGAAGGGGGATAAGTTCATACTTAAACTCTCTCACTGATGGACGGAGAGACAAGATCTATGTTTATTATATGAACGATTAAATGATCTTTTGTTCTCTGTTGGCTGATCTTTGTAAGGATATGATAAACAAAGTTTTAATTAGCATTTATTTGCTCAAAAAATACACATACACATACGACTGACAACACGAAAAAATGACACACATGACACACAACACGGGGGGCACAAAGTGACACACAACACGGGGGGCACAAAGTGACACACACAACACGGGGGCACAAAGGACACACAACACGGGGGGCACAAAGTGACACACAACAACACGGGGTGACACACAAGGGACACACAACACGGGGGGCACACAAAGTGACACACACACACGGGGGCACAAAGTGACACACACTGACCACTTGACCACTGCCACTGACCACACTGACGTTCACTGCCACTGACACTTTGTGAACTGTGACGTTCACTGACGTTCACTGTGACACACTGACGTTCACTGCCACTGACGTTCACACATGGTAATACTGGTATCGGACGTAGTCACTACACTGTTTGTGCACTATACACGTAGTTCATCCGATTTATCCGTTCCCACGGATGATACAGGACGGGTGAGGGTATTCACGGCATCGACAACGTGCGTGGGCCGAGAAAACGTCAGTGGATCGTGCGTTACAGGCTCCACGTGCCCACGCCTACTTAGACACGTACTGTGGGCCTGCCCGTACTCCGTCTTCGTTGGATGTGTTCCACTCGCCCACACACGCCCACACACCCCGGGCCTCTCTGCCGGTATTCCTTGGCGATGATGGGCGGCGCCCAAGGTCCCTAAAACACCAAAGAAACACCGTGTACTGTTTGTCGGGCTGGTATACCTCGCCCATATGATTCATTTCTACACATTTGTTATATCATTCAATGGTATTATCTTACCGAGGAATATGAATGTAGGGAATGTGGTATCGTCCTTTACAATTATACCCAAGAGCAGGTTAGATCGTCTTCTCGGTTCGGCAGTCAGGGCAGCAAGACCTTTTCCTTGTCTTACTACCTTCACGGCGACATGCCTACGCTGCCCTCGGGTCACCACTCCCTCATTCAGCATTGTTTACGCTCGGTAATTGTTCTATTTGAGGTAACCATTCGTGTTGTAGGCACTTATTTTCTGTGTGTTTACGTTATGGTGAAATGTCACCAATGATAAATCTCAACATAAGCATATAAAGATTACAAACAAATATAGACATTCATCCTTTCGCGCGCACATTCATGCTAATTTTGGTCATTGGGTAGTTTGCCCAGTCAACCTTCACACCTCATTCATACTCTACTGAACCTTTTAACATCTTATTTTCTATTTCCTTTCTTTCGCATTTTCCTCCCATTACATATATATATATATATATAATTATATATATATATATATATATATATATATATATATATATATATACACTTATTATGGCTTAAAGATAGAAAAAAATACTACAGGACTTGATAATAAGATGTACCGATCAGCAGATTGTGTTTTGAATACGTATGAAGGTTTTCTTTTCAAAATGCAACTGGACATGTTCATATGCAACCTGCAAAGACGTTTTGTGCCAATTATTTTCTCACAACATAAAAAAGAGCTAAAGCTACATAGTTACGATTCTTAACAGCAACATTGTTGTCCACATATTAACTGAATTTTACATACAGCTTCTTTTCAAGCCTACGTATGTTTATATATATGCAAGGAGATTAGAAATACCTGTATATTTAAGGCAATGCCGTTTTACTTCTGATAAATTTGATTCTTAGCAGAGCAGAAATTAACAGTAATGATCGTTTGCAATCAAACATGGAGACTATGAACAGTAAAATAAAAACAAGCTGCGCAAAAATCATTATTGATTCTCATTTTCATTCTTAGAATGAATCATTCCCACTTCGGTGTTGCGAACTTACTTTCCATAATTACTTGATTTTTTGCTGGAAGATGAAGAGATTCTCCGTCACTGTTTCTGACTTTTATTCCTGACAATAATGACCCTGTGGTCCA
>NW_020872174.1:12500-25000 GCF_003789085.1 Penaeus vannamei
TAACTTGTACTGTATGAAAAGTGTTTTTTATCGTATTTTTGTTGACATTGAAACAGTTTTAGCTTACTAAGACATGACCTTACTAAGAATATGGATTGAGGAAGGGATCAGAAAAGCCATAATGGTCAAACTCCGAATATAGATACAATTCTCTCCTGTTTTTCCCCTTACCCTAAGCTGAAGGTAGAGCAAACCCTTATGTCCTACTTTGAGCTGCAACAAATTCCTAAATCATTTGCAGATTGCCATCCCGAACAATACACGGCTAAGATGTGTAGGATGGAACAAAGACCAAGGTTATATTGCCTGCGGTGGAGATGACGGCTTGCTGAAAGTGCTCAAGTTAGAAGCAGGTAAGTGGTTGAATTCTTTCATTTTGCACTCTTTATTGTCCTTACATTTTATGGTCCTCATGTTGCCGGGAAGATATTGTGTTCACTGCAATATTTTTTTGTGAAATGTCTCTGCTCATAGAAGCTCCTCAAGTGTTTAGCAATGGTGTCAGTTACTAGATATTGTGACCTCGCATGATTTCACCTAGATATTGTGACCTCGCATGATTTCACCTTTCCTTTAATTTTCAGGAAAATGCTACGATCAATATCAATGTTGTAATATTCATAGACATTATCATTGTACTAGTATTATTGACATTACTAGCAAAGTAAAAGAGAGAGCAAAGTATTTCCAAAAATCAAGAAGGGAAATCAGATGCGATAGATAGGACTAAGGCATCTTTTCCGGTGGCATTTAGAGGTGTCGCGTTTCCTGTAACCGCTGGAAAAGATGCTTCTAGTAATTGTCTCATTGGTGACTTAGTATTTGTAGAGCCATCAATGTGTAGAGACAATTAATAAACTAAAGTCCCAGTGGCCTTGGCATGTATGTTTATGCCATTCCTGGTGGCACCAGCTGAAGAAACAACATATATTCCCAAAGAAAAAGATAAATAAAGTAGGAAATTAGATGAATAAATAAAACTAAAATACGAGATACATTCAGTTCTATGATGTAAACATGAAAAAAAATATATATAGAAATAGAAGGCTTTCAATAAAGTAACTTCTAAATAAAAGCAGTAGACATGTAAAAAAGAAGTGGATTCATCGCCATTGTAAATTATATTACAATCTATTCTTGTTTTACAGGTAAAGACACGAAGGTCAAAGGGTTGGCAGCTCCATCCAATCTGTCTATGAATCAGACTCTCGATGGCCACACGGGGACAATACAGGTAGTGACATGGAATGAGAGCCACCAGAAACTGACTTCCTCCGACCAGAGTGGACTCATCATAGTCTGGATGCTGTATAAGGTATATCTGTAGTAATAATGCTTTAAACCAGGTGGACCATTTGCTCCCAGTTGGGCCAGTCACCTAAGGGACCACGCACTAGGGCCGTTCACCTGTCTTGTCAGCTATAAACAATGACATATTACAACTAATATTTAACACCACAGAGAACAAAAACATTTGTAATTTTCTTCTGAATTCTTATGAAGTTTATTGTATCTCTTTATATTTTCATTTATTTTCTTATTCTTCAATCAATCTCAAAAACTCAAGGACAAATACATAAACACTCGAGATCAGTTTTAGAATAACTAGAAACCAGTGAGATTTTATTTTACAGCCATTTGATAGATTGCAATACTATTTCAGCTTTATTCATGTGTACATATTTGTTAAGAGTATATATAGTGTAAGTCTATATTCAGAGTCAGTTCTCAGGTTTTTAAATTTTGTGTACATATATCCAGATGATTAGTACATACAAATACAAACAAGTGAAATGTATACCCTACACTCACAAAAATGGTATGATATAGGTTAGTTGGTACCCTCTGCTAGTAATGATGTGATCTCTAAAGAATTCCGTATGCCAGATAAGGATAAGGTGTTTAGTAAAGTATTCTGTGTTGTTTGTCTTTTTTTTTATGATACTTGCCTGGCTTAATGTTTTGTTGCTTTTTTCTTAGGATCCTGTGAATGTGTGAAAGGCCTAACAGACAACAGGGCTGTTCATTTATGCTTTTCTTTTCTTTCCTTTGGAAAATTTAACAAATATTCTGTTAAATTATTTTTTGTACTGCAAGTATTTCTGTCAGTGATTACATATCAGAGGTGATCTACACATATTGTTGGTCTATAAGCAGGCTTGCATATATGCAGTTTTATATCAAAATATCATATATGTTTTTGGTAAGATATATTTACTATTAAAAATCAAGAAATTAATCAGTCAATTATATGCCTCAATATTATAGCAATTTATTTGTCAGTATATCAGTGACAGACCAGTTTTTACTCTTGTCTGCAGATCATATTTTTATACTTTATACTGAATATACTTTAGAGATGAATCTAATTTTTATCTAACTTTTTATTGCTTTAAGGCTATTGTTACTCCGTACCACATGTTTTATAATAGGGCTCTTGGTACGAGGAGATGATCAACAATCGTAATAAATCTGTTGTGAGGGGAATGGCCTGGAACAGCGAGGGACAGAAGATATGTATTGTATATGAGGATGGTTAGTATTGTGTCAATATGCAAGCGGGTAAATATTCTTTTACTAAAACAAGGATAGTCCAATTTTCTTTTTGACTTAAAGTAAGTCTGTAGTTTATTGTCAGAATACAATGAATTTCATTTTAGTATTTAATCTGGGTAGGAATATTTTTCTTAGTTGCTATATAAGCAACCCTTAAGTTATATTGTTTCTATAAGCAATATTTTGGATATTACCATTATGATATTTTTTTCATTATCATTATAATTTCCATGGATTATTTTATCACCAGTATCATTGGCCTGGTCTTTATAATCATTGTTATTGACATCATAAGAAAATAGGACTTCAGATTCACCAGTCATATTTCCTCTTCTCAATACTTCAGGTGCCGTGATAGTCGGCAGCGTTGACGGCAACCGCATTTGGGGAAAGGAACTCAAAGGCCAGCACTTGATGGGAGTTGAATGGTCTCCCGACTCACGTCTTCTCCTCTTTTCCCTTCACAATGGGGAGGTTCATGTGTATGACAATACTGGAGGCTTCGTTGTGAGTCTCATTAACATTTCTTTTTTTTCTGTGCAAGTATGTGTGTGTGTGTGATATGAATCTGTTTGCATTGATATTTAATGATTTATTCTTTAGATTTATTGCTGTATTGATTGGTTGATTGATTGATTAATTGACTGACTGATGAAATTCAGTTAGAGATGTTCAATGACATTTTTTTTTTTTTTCATTTTCATAGAGCCGGCTGAACATCCAGTGCCTGGGAAGCATGGGCCTCGGAGCAATGGTAGTCGGCCTCACTTGGTACAATGGGCGAAATGGCTATGTAGAACCTGACTGTCCCACCCTAGCCATATGTTACGACAACGGCAGAATGCAGATCATGAGGACCGAGAGCGATGACAGTATGTACTTAGCAACTTTACGTGAATGAAATATAGGCAGTGCTGCAGCTACTGAAATCTCATATTTATTAGTATGAAGTACATTTACAGCTGTTTTTCTTTTATAGATTATCATATTATTTACTTTCTTTTCTCACGTGCTCTCTCACAGTGCCCGTTTTGATTGACACTGGAATGAGTGTGTGTGCCTGCCAGTGGAATCACAATGGTTATGTGATAGCAGTGGCAGGCACCCTCCATCTGTCAGGCATGGGAGAGAAAGACTGCAATGTTGTGCAATTTTATACTCCATTTGGTGAGGTAAGAAAGTATGTATTTGCTTTGTTGTAACCTACTTTTCTTCTATGTTTGTACATTTCCCGTATGTAAAGAAATTAGTGCTTAGTACTGTCACTGTCTGGACTATTGTTAACTATGTTTTAAATTCAATATTGAACACATGAAAAGATGAGGCCCTTGGTAAACTAGGAGGGTTTTGAAGCTGCCTCCATGACATTATTTCTGTTGGTGGCAAAGTCTAGAATTTGACAGTATGCATAATACATTATGAATTATAATTTTGGGACTATTGAAACTCTGATTATTCTTCCATAATTATTGGCTACAGGAATATATAGTCGCTGTCCATTTAACTTTCACTATCACTTTACAGCATCTGAGGACCCTAAAGGTGCCAGGGAAGGAGATAACAGCTTGTTCGTGGGAAGGAGGATCCCTTCGTATAGCTTTAGCAGTTGATTCCTTTATCTACTTTGCAAACATTCGTCCTGACTACCGCTGGTGCTTCTTTGCCAATACTGTGGTTTATACATACACTAAGCCTGAACGCACAGAAACTTGTGTGACCTTCTGGGATACCAGGAATAATGAGGTATATTATGAGAAAATAGGTCTCTTTTGAATTAATATCAAAGATAATATGTACATAGTTTACTTTTTTAATAAATTATTCAAAGCAGGATGTGGTAGAAAAAATAAGTTAATGTATTTAGACTTATTAACAAGTTAGATAATGATCTACCGTAATTTCCTGAACAGCATTTTATTAAGCACATCAAGTACCTCATGGGCATGGCATCGAGTGGAGAGCACTGCGTCTTGGCTGTGCGCACTGATGATGGGTCTGGACAGTTTGGGCTGATCATCTGCAATGCCATTGGAACTCCTGTTGATAGTAAGTGCTTAATAATTTTCTCTTTAGATTTTGAGAAAGAATATCACTCGCCTCTTTATTGTTTGTGATATATGTTGGTATAACTAGCATGATTATATTAGTATATATAGCAAAGACTTATTGTATTGATAAGTTTGAGTGCAAAACTATACTCGGACTTAACTATTATTCGACTTTGTGGCAAAGGTCTTTAGCATATTCATGTGTAACTATTATTCGACATTTTGGTAAAGGTCTTTAGCATATTCATGTGCTTTCTTGTTCTTGCTTTTGTTATTTTGTTTATAACTTGTTCAACACAAATCCATTGCTATTGATTATTCTTTCAACAGGTAAATACATAGACATCGAGCCCCATTACCTATCCATGACCAGCAGTTACGTCTTTGCTGCATCCAAGGAGAACTTCTATATTTGGCACTTTAAGACTCCCAAAGCTCATTCATCAATTGAAGTGCCTGGTAGGTTATTCATATTTGCTATTATTTTTTTCTTTCTTTCTTTTTTTTCACAGTGAGTTGTAAGATTTTACTTTTAGAACTTCTGATTCTTCTTTGTGTGCTCCAAAATATGATTGTGTTCATTCCTTACTTCTAAAATGTCATTGATGATGTTGACCTTATGAAAATTATTTTTGGAACTGACTGTCTACAAAAAGGAAAAACAATTTTATTCCAGGATCGGTGAAGGTAGACCGCCAAGAACGCCTGTACCATATTGATGACACACCCACTGGTGTCAATGATGTCTTTAGGGAAGGAGATAAACTTTTTGAGGTAGGTTGATGTGCTCCATAGTAAGAAGATGAGATTTTTTATGGATCTGCAATTTCTGAAGTTGAATTTGCATTTCAAAAGGATTTGATGGATAGAAAATGTTTTTCTTTCTCGAAGGTCTTGTATCCTTACTGCTGAATAAACAATAATTCACCAGAACACTTGAATCTAGTGCTTGTTGACATCATGTTCAGCTGTTAAGGGGGAGAACTCAAATAGAAAGTACAACCTCCAACCACTCCCAATCCTGCTTATCCATCACACTTGAATCTAGTGCTTGTTGACATCATGTTCAGCTGTTAAGGGGGAAAACGAGGTGTGATTTTCTTAAGGAGAGATGTATGCAACGGATTTAGCTACTTTATTTGAAACCTCTCTTGTTTCTGTGGGGATTCTGTCATCAATCTTCAGAAGCTGTACTGGAAATGGGACTAACTTCCCAGTATTTTTGCAGACCTTCTCCTGTACCAATGAAGACATGCACTGTCTCCATGATATTCATATGGCTTTGACTTTTATCTTCTTGTCATGGACATAACTAATTCTCTGTTTCAACTACCCTAATGCAGTGTCTCCTACTCTGACCACCATGGTACTTGGAGGTCTCTCGTAATCAGCTCATTCGGATGCTAGATATATCTATCAATGTGAGGTAAAAAATATCTCAAATGCTCATATTCTCCAAAGTATAATGAAATGAGTATTCACTTAACCCACCGTCACCAGGAAAATGTAATGTTCACTGTAGTACTGTTTTGTGAAATGTCTCTGCACATAGATGGTTCCACAAGTACTTAGCTACAAAGGAGTCAACAAGTAGACCTTGTGACCTCACCTGATTTCACCTTTCATCGAGTTTCTGGGAATTTTTTTTTTTTTTTACTAATGCTATCAATATTGATGCTGTTATTATTACTATGGACATTATGATTATTATTGTGTTATTGACATTACTAACAGCAATATAAGATACCAGAAAATATTTCCAAAAATCAAGTGGTGACTTAGTACTTGTGGAGCCATCAATGTGTAAAGGCAAATAGTAAACTAAATTCACAGTGGGATGGCACATATGCGCATGCCATCCCTGGGTTAATGGTTGAATCCTGCTTGAGTTCTGGCATACCAGTACTTTTTTAGCTACAATCACTCAACTAAATCAAATAGAGTAGTTACCAGATCAAGTAGAAAGGAAAGTACAAATTTTCAACATAAGAAGAACCTCCAGCAACTGGGTTTCTTTCTTTTTTTATTATATCTAGGTAAATTACAATTTCTGTTCCTTAGCTAGTAGATACAAGATTATCTTGGCTTTCATGTTACAGGCAACCAGCGACCCAGTCTGTTGTCTGACAGCAAGTGAGCGAATATTAGTGATTGGCAGAGAGTCAGGAGCCTTGCAAAGATATGCTCTGCCTCATGTTGCCCTGACTGCGCGTTACACCTTGCCATGTCGTCCACACCGTTTGGCACTGAATTGTAATTCTACGTAAGTTTTGATTTAACACATTTAACTGTCTCCTTAATAAAGAAAAATTTCTTAAGTATTAGATGTAATTTAAGCCGAAGTTGATTTGATTTAATGCATTTAAATTACTGCAGTTAAAGGGGAGGTTGAGTATAGAACAAATATTTTCTTATTAGTGATTGTGTAATAACTTTGTTATGGTTTGTGATTTTTACCTTTCTTTCTTTCTTTTTTTATTACATTACTTGAATTTTTTAAATGCATTACATTTCTGCAATTACTTGAAATTTTTAATGCTAGATACTTATGCGGACACATGCATCACAGTTAGTGCCGGTGAATAATGGATAGAAATCTTTGGAATCTTATTGTATGGCTTATATTTATTCCTTAACTCACAATAGACTACACCATCACAGTTTTTAGTTTAAGAAAATGTAAGAGTATTGATGAATACACTGTGAACACATTTTTGTAGTTTTTCACATTGCGGACGGATGAGTAAAGGTTATTGAACTATGCTATCATATGTTATTTATTAGGTATTTTATGTTTGAATTCTTTATTTAAAATGATAGATGGGGAAAATAGTGTAAACCCTCTTCATTTTTCGTCATTATTGAAAGCAGTGGCTCTCAAACTTTAGTTGATCACAGTCCCCTTGGAATTCTGAATTAGTACCATGTACCCATTGTGATTTAAACTAGCATTTCTGGCAAGACACTTAGAAATACATATTATGTGATATGTAACACTAAAATTAATAACATCCTTAAAATCAGTAAAAGTAGGACAACATTAGAATAAAGTATTTTTAAAGATTGTATAGATTAAAAGATGATAAAGACCTAAGAGTAATTACATAATCTGTTAAATTTCTTAACCCATGATGCACATATACACATATTGGGAACCTTAGCTCTGCAGCAGCATAGTTTGCAAAGGGGTGTATTTGTAGTCATTTGTGCTTATTTTCTTTTGCAGGCGCTTGGCTATAGTTGATATCACAGGCTTGCTTACTTTCCTGGATCTAGATACACGTACATCGGACAATAATGGGAAAGAGGTATGCCTTTTGTCTTTGGAATGTTAAATGTTAGTGATTCGTTGAAGGAAGCTGAAAACAATTTACTTGAGCTTTTATTTCTTTATAAAGATAGATTATATTTGTTTGTGTATATATATATGCACACACACACACACACACACACACACACACACACACACACACACACACACACACACACACACACACACACACACACACACACACACCACACACACACACACACACACACACACACACACACACACACACACACACACACACACAACACACACACACACACACACACACACACACACACACACACACATAGATACCCTTTATGTATGCTTGAATAGAAAGATAGATTCCTTTAGTTTTACCTGTAATATTTTTCATTCAGTTTTCACACATCTAAAAAAAGATTTATTGCCATTGGAAAAGGGGCTGGATTTACACACAGAACACAACCTTTGATATTAACTGACCAATAATTAAAAATCCACACATTTCAGATAATGGGATCCATTCTGAAGTTTGAACGCAAGGACGTTTGGGATATGTGCTGGGCTCACGACAACCCTGAACTTTTTGCTATGATGGAAAAGACGAGGATGTATGTCTTTCGCAACATGGATCCTGAGGAACCTATTGCTAGCTCAGGTTATCTGTGCAGTTTCCAGGTTTGTTGATTCTCTCTTTTCATCACTAAATAGTTTTCTCTTATCTTTGTTATTATCGTGTATACTTTTTTTTTTAGATATTTTGGATATGTGAACGTGGGTGATGTTATTTGTGTTCCCTATGCTTTTTTTTCCTATGTTGACTTCTTTGGAAAGGAGATTTGGAGGTTACAGTTATTAGGCATCATTTTTATCAGTGATCTAAGTAAGATTAGTTCTGTTAATAAGCTGATTTGTTGAATGGCTACTAAATTCATTCATATTTCAATCAAAATGCTTTATTATTTTTACAATGCCACATGCAAAACTATTTGTGTCCCTTTCCTTTGTCAGAACTTTATCCTTTGCAGAAGTATGTCTTTATACATTCTTTTGACTATATGTGTGAATGACTAATATGAAGATAAGGCAGACAATATGTGTATGTAAAGGAAATTATTGAACATCTTAAAAGAAAAAAGGAGCAAACAGTCAAGTTTAGCAATCCTGAAATCAACAATTATCTCATCAGACAACTTAATAGATACTCAAGCAGACTTAACCCACTAACAACGGGTGTCCCACATATGAGACAACCGAAATAATAAACATTGCCAGGCGTCCAGTGTGACGCTATATCGGGGCTCGCGTTCCGACACAGCAGCGGGCCGTGGCCGGCGGGCGGGCAGGCAGCCCTGCCTGCCGATTTTGTAGCCGCCCGGAATCTTTTATTTTCGGCTTCAAAATATACTGGTGTTAATGGGTTAATACTACTCAGCAGCTAAAAGACATAATTATTCATTGGAACAGGACCTTGAAATACGTGCAGTACTCTTGGACGAGGTGATGCGAGAACCTGAAGCACCGACAACTGACCACTTGCTCACATTGGAGGTGAAAAGTTTGCGCGACACCCGAGACCTTTTAGAGAAAGTGTCAATCAAAGATGCAGCAGCATTCATTGATGAGAACCCACACCCAAGACTCTGGTACACCATTCATTTTTAATGTTATATGATTAGTGAAACATGAGAGGCTTTGGTTTCCTGATGAGTTGGATATTTGTCACATGCACTCATATACACTCAAAAGTTACTTTTGAGTGAGTTCATCCTTAAATATATACCCATAGCTGTCTCAAGTAAGGATGTGAAAAAGTATCTTATAAGCAATTTATTCCAGGCGTCTCCTTGCTGAAGCAGCTCTCGAAAAACAGGACCTTAAAAATGCTGAAGCTGCATTTGTACGTTGCAAAGATTATCCAGGAATCCAGTTAGTTAAGCGGATATCAAACATCCAAAACGAAACTTTGAGGAAAGCAGAAGTTGCTGCCTATTTCAAAGACTTTGATGAAGCTGAAAGGCTGTATCTGGAAGTTGATCGCAGGTGAGTCAGTTAACCCCTTGAAACCAGTTGCTTCATAGCAATCACATGGACCAAAATACATTCATTAGGCTTATTTAAGTCGCCGTTTTCCTGGATGTGCGGCGTGTAGGCTGGGCACATGCAAGCACTTGTGTGTAGTGACAAGACTGTATGCCTCCTCATTGCAATGTTATTTTGCATAAGCTTTTTTGCCTTTTACCAATGTCCATATTTGTCTTTTGATTTGCTTTACCCAGATAGCAATAATATTTTCCTTTCGCAGATTCCAATATCATCTATCTATACAGTAGATAACTTAGTGAAAAAAAATTATTATAAAAAAGTTGTAACATTTTGTTATTTGTCTTTTTTTTATATAATATATAATTTTCTGTAATACAATCTGTGCTGCCAGCATCCAAGAATAGGTTGCTGAACATGGAAATGTCCTCCCTGGGCCGATGCTCTTACAGTCATGGCTCATGGGCTGTACATTCCACACTTGTTTATCAATGGGAATAATGCAAAAGAGTCTTTCTAAATGCCAAATGTGTCTAATCACCCTCCAAGAGGTGTTTACACTTGTAGCGAGTCGTTTCTGTCATCCGGGCCTTCGCTCTTGACGGCAAGTTGACGTCACCCTACTCACAACCATTTTTTCCCGTGAGGGCGTTTTCATATCACCACCCCTTAAGCCAAATTTTTTCATGACATGATGGTCACATCACCCGGATTGAAGGAGTTAATGAAACAATAGATGTAGTAGAGATTCAGTAACACTTACAGTAAAATGTTTGAGTGTAGATACAGTCATGATACATAAAAAAGAAATTATTGGTCATGATAAGAATGCCTTAAATGCAAAGATTTTGTAACTGGAGGCAATATGCTAGGATTTTCATTGTACTTAAAATTGTTTGCTGTTTTAAGATCATGAAATAAGCCATTTCCTCACAATCTATTTACATATGCATTTATGCCAGAAATGAGGAATAAAGATTGATTAAGGAATTAAAAAAAAAAAGATAGATTCATAGATAAACTAATTTGTAATACTTTATTATACTATGTTACTATTTGATTCTGATGATACTGCTTTCCTTGCAGGGATGTTGCAATTTCTCTTCGTCGTAAGCTCGGAGACTGGTTCAGGGTTGTGCAGCTGCTCAAGTCTAGCTCCTCTGGGGATGACGTGAAGATGGAGGAAGCCTTGAATAACATAGGACACTATTATGCAGATAGACACAAATGGTCAGTACATAGAAAATCGTATCTTTTTTTGTACATATTTTTTTTTAAGGTAACCCATATCATTTAGTTTCCTTAGTGCTATAGGCTTTTTTTTCTTTTTGTTTTATTTATGCTTTGTTACAGTTCAGTTGTACCTTTTTTCACACATACAGGGATGATGCAGTGAAGCACTTTGAACCTGCACACAACCACGAGATGCTGGCCATATGCTATTACCAGCTGGAGGACTTTGGAGCTTTGGAGTCGCTCGTGCGCTCTCTGCCTGACAACTCTACACTTCTGCCTGCCATTGCTGATATGTTCACAAGTGTTGGCATGTCCCAGCAAGCTGTAGCTGCTTTCATGAAGGTAGGTGTATAAAAGCTGTTGATGAATTTCTTATGTATCACAAGGATAAGTCGGCAGTTGCAACTCTGTATGCTAATCTCTGAATTGTCACTTTTTGGTATTTACCTTAAAACTATATTTGCATATTGAAGTAGTTTTTGTAAATCATGAAATTGACTTAAAAAACTCCTCTTTGTCAGTCTCACAGAAGTGTACCAGCTGAGATCATATCCCTTTTAAAGTATAGTGTACTAGTAATACCATCATTTTCTCTTCATTTAGTGCAGTCGTGTGAAGTCAGCCATTGACACGTGCGTAGCCCTGAACCAGTGGCACGAAGCAGTTGAGTTGGCCAAGCAACACAATGTCACTGAGATTAGCGCTCTCCTGGCCCGCTATGCTTCTCACCTGCTGGAAAAAGGAAATCGTCTGCAGGCAATAGAGCTCTACCGTAAAGCTGACAAACTGTTAGATGCTGCTAAACTTCTGTATGAGGTATGGCAGTGAATAGGTCACACAGAAGAGGCCTTTCTGTTATCATTATATAACAATACATTGTAATTGACATTCAGTTTCACTTACAGAGTAATATATGAATGAAGATATGTTTTAGATATGATGCTCCCTAAAGGCCCTATCACACTAGCACTTTTTCTAGCGATTTTTGTTTCCATGTGACGGACAAGGACACACTACCATGGCAGCAAACATTCTGATACATAATATGTTATTTTAAAGAAATATAATTATGTTACATATGAAAATTTTCTATAATACTGACATATGTTTGCATTGACTTATTTTATCTAATTTGTTGATAAAAAAACATTCTTGTTGTATAGATTCTAAGTAGCACAGATGAGGACACAGCATCCACTGCTGCATCTTCATCTGGGAGGCTTTCAGTATGCATGCGATACATGCAAAAGCCTTAGATTGAAGGAAAAAGTGCTAGTGTGTTAGGGCCTTAAATATAGACCACTGATTTTTTTCTCATTCTCTCT
>NW_020872174.1:35000-42500 GCF_003789085.1 Penaeus vannamei
CTCCTAGGTCGTCCCACAGGCCTCCTCCACCCAGGGTTGTCTCTTACAGAGACAACCTGATGAGCAGGATCAGCCTGTGGAAAGCGAGCCAGGTGGCCATATAGCCTGAGTTGGCAATCCCGGATTGTGCAGGTAACAGGTCCTGTGCCAGTCTCACGGTGCACCCGTTGGTTAGACACATGGTCCCGCCAACAGTACCCCATGATCCGGCGCAAGGACCTATTACAAAAGGCATCAAGACGAGACTCCAGGGCACTGGATAATGTCCAGGTTTCACTACCGTAGAGCAAAACTGGCATTATCAGGGCCCTGAAAACCCATAACTTGGTCCTTCTGCACAGGCACCGGCACCTCCAAATACTCTTGTCGAGAGAGTTCATGACCCCTGCTGCCAGGCCAATCTGTCTGCTGACTTCCTGGTCTGACAGCCCAGAGTTATGAACTGCACTACCAAGGTATGTAAAGCTCTCTGTGACTTAAATGTCCTCGCCGCAAGCACATACCGACCGAACAGGTTCTCCTAGCAAGTCCCCAAAGTCCTGGATCTTGGTCTTGGTCCAGGAGACCTCTAGACCCAAGGGCTTCGCTTCATTACTAAATGCATCGAGAGCCACCACTAGGGTTTCCAAAGACTAAATTAGAATAGCAACATCATCGGCAAAGTCAAGGTCTGTAACCTTGATATTGCCCAGTATTGCTCCACAATGACTTTGAACAGTAGCTCTGCCTAGTATCCAGTCCATGCAAGTGTTGAAAAGTGTTGGTGCAAGAACACAGCCTTGCCTCACTCCTGAACTGACTGGGAAGAAGCTCGACAGGCCCCCACCACACTTTACAGCACTTTCAGTACCAGCATACAGGTTTGCTATTAGTTCAATAAACCTTGTTGGAATTCCTCTCAGTCTCAGGATCTCCCAGAGTGATTCCCGATGCACTGTATCGAACGCCTTCTTGAGGTCGATGTAGGCTGCAAGCAGCCCATGTCCGAACTCATGGCGGCGCTCTACAATGACTCGAAGCGCAAGGATACGGTCTATTGTTGACTTCCCAGGAGTGAATCCAGATTGCTCTGGCCTGTGATGCCTTAGTAGATGGTCTCTAATACGCCTAAGAAGGATGCGGGCAATAACCTTGCCTGGTACACTGAGCAGTGTGATGCCGCGGTGATTGCTGCAGTCCCCCCCCCCCACACACACACACACACATATGTATATATATGTGTGTGTACGTACGTATGTCCATACGTATCCGAGGTGTCGGTATAAGTATGTGTCTACACTAGATAATGCAGACCGTATTCGAGCCAATAAACAGTGATAAAAACATTATTAATACATTTGTGATAAATTATATCTAGTCATTTAGTTTATTTTTCATCACTATATATAAACGAAATAAATTAATAACAAAAACAAATGTGTTATTTATACAAATTGCAGAAAAGAACCTCTAAAACACATTTTCAAATTATATAAAGTTACATTGGCTCTTGTCATCCACGAATATTACGTTCCTAAACCTCCGATAAGTTATATTTTTCTTGAATGCTTCCCGTGAATACTGCGTGAACTATTGCAATGGCCTACATCTGTTTTAGACATTATTAAGAAGAAATGATTGTGTAGAGAGAACGTGGTGTGCTTATGACGTGCCAAAATAGATTATATTCTGTAGATAATCTATCAGAAGAGACCTATGACAGCCTCCACGAGTGGGTGTAGCAGTAATTAATTCACTGTTTGATACTTCACTGCCCGCTTCAGCCTTTCAAAGGGTAATGCAGAATTCAAATCAGACGGTATCCATTTATTTGAATTTCAAGGGGATACAAGTTTATGGCATGCAGTGTTCATATGAAATATATATGATATAATGAATAGATGCAGACATGTAAACACACACACACACACACACACATTTGCGTGTGTGTGAGACATAGCATAATCTTTGCAATCAGTGACTGGTGTAGGAAATTACAGCAGGGAAAATACGCAAGGTATATACAAGAGGACTCCTAGTGCATCTCCAGAGTATGTCAGCGCCGAAACCGTATGACTATAACCTCTACGCCCAAATATGGCTATTGTAAGCGACTCTACCAGAGCCTATGAAACAAAGATGTATTACAACTCATTATAATATATCTTAAGGAGAAGGTTCAGCTTTAGTGCAGCCGTTTCACATAACATTGTCATTAAAAACGGGAATGATCTGAGAAAAGGAAAAATTGATTAGCAAGACTGATAATCATAGAGATGCCAATAATAATAATAAAATGGTAACGTGAGCAGCAGTGAAGGGATACGAGAGAAATAACTATCATAAATAAAGGATTTATACAATGCAGTGTTATTCACATTATTAATTAGTCACTAGATTTGAATTAACTCTAAATTAACGTTCACACGCTCCAATAATCTCATTCGTTTGAAATCAAACGAATATTTTTCATAGTTTGTTAAAAGTTGGATCATTCAACAATAATTACTCATTAAATAATTCATTCAGGATGCAGTAAGATTGTGGAAGATATTAAACACTAAATCATTATATCAGAAAAAGTATCATTCACAAAAGAATTAAAAGTTGGATCATTCAACAATAATTACTCATTAAATAATTCATTCAGGATGCAGTAAGATTGTGGAAGATATTAAACACTAAATCATTATATCAGAAAAAATATTCTCTCTGGCAAAGGCCAACAAAAAATGTAAATTTGTTAGTATTCATGTTATGTTATTCACTGGTTTAAATAACATATACCATGCCATTTAGCGGATGCTAAATGGCACTGAGATCGTCAGAATTATCAATAATTAACACATTTTACGTAATAAACCAAGCACATTCTTTACATTTCTCACTAAATACTACTGCAATGCAGGATCCACATGAATTCAAAAAGTTAAAAAGCAAATAAAAAATAAAAAAAGTTTCTACTTTAACAATGTGTATATGACTGGATCATGACTGTGTAGGTATGAGAGAGAGTATCACACAGTTGGTTTAAGTCTGCTATAGACTTTGGAACTTCTTAACACAAACACATAATTTATGCTCGCGTCATCGTTGGCACTATACAACTCATAGCCGCGATCGCTGAACATCTGAATGAAATCGGAATCGTAGTTGTTCTCCTCTTTCCTCCCGTGCCCACCGTGCTCCACCAGCCACACGTCCACCGTTATGCGACCCCACGGGAAGTGCCTCAGGATGCCCATTTCAGCGCCCTCCACGTCGAGGGAGACCAAGTCCACGTGCGTGACGTCGATGGCGAGCAGCAGCGTCGCGAGGGGGAGACACTGGACCCTCTCGTACTCGCGGTGCCCCGGGAGCGAGTTGTCCATGGCTGCCCCTCGGTCGTGACTCATCATCATGGAATGGGCGCTCGCTGCCCTGTTCTCGTACGTGTCTATCGCCGAGTGTTCGCGTCGAAATTTGACCAGGAAGTCTTCGTGGGGATACTCGTGCGCGGCGAGACAGGAGTGGCTCGCCCAAGCCTTCCTTCGCTTCGTTAGTAGTTCTTTGAAGGAATCCCCATTGCTCTCCACCAGCAAACCAGTCCAGCCCAAGTCCCTCTCCAGCAGCAGGGTGTTGGAGAGGAATTCCCCGTCGAGGGCGCCGGCTTCCACGAAGAAGCCCCCCCGCGTCCCTCCGAAGATCTCGCGCAGCACTCGAGCGAAGAACACGTAGCCGAACTCCCCGACGTAAGATGTGTACTTCTTAGCTTCCATGCGGACCTGGGCGTGATCCTGGACGAGGTTGTAGGGCAAGTCCGACGGCGGGGACAGGAAACCTTGCCTTACGTACCGCAGGAGGTCCGGGTCGTCGTAGGGCACAGGTCCTCTCATCCTCGCCGTCGTCTCTAGGAACTCGGAGCCTTCCCTGGACCCCGAAGAGAACACGGAATACTGGAGGCAGAAAGAAAAATAAATGCGCTTGTTTTGTCAAATCCGCATTATGTTTGCGGATTTTAGATATACAGAACAAATGCCAGCAACTTTTATTGTTGGGCATCTCATCATAGTTTTACAAAAGAATATGTATAATAAAGAAAAAATATATATAAAGGCAAACTATCTAAATGTCGCACTATTGGACAGTGTACAGTCTCCACAGTGAAAATGTAAAGCGATTAATAATAAGGTAATTTTCTATATTACCTCCGCCTCTCCGATATCGACGATTTTGGTATCGTTGGATTCCTGTCACTCAATACACTGCAAATATGTAGGTTTTATTGCGTGGAAACCCCCGTTAGCAGCAAACTTGGCCCCGATAGCAGGGGGAATGGAAGGTTCCAGGGAAAATGCGCGGTTGAATAACACTAATAATATAACCCACAGTGAAAATAACCATGGTTATTAACATGACTTTCCCATTGCAGGGGCTGCGCCCCCTGCGACCCCCCCCTGAGAGGGGCTGCCGCCCACCAAACCCCCGCCGAGGACACAAAATATCCCCCACGTGTTCACGGCAGGATAGATCCCACACGAACTAAATGCATCGAAAAGGCGCAAAACCCGCCGAGCCGACGAGGGCGGGCCACCGCCGCTCTTCTGTTCGTGGTATACCTTGTTGGTAATTGTTGAAGACCGCGACGCACCCTCGCAGAGACTAAGTCGAAAAAAAATGATGTTTTTCTGCATGAAATCCTATGATTTCATCGATTTTCGGCGTTGTTTCTTTTGCGAATGAATCGTTCAGGAGATCGAGTACCATTTCTCCATCGACGATCTTGATTAGATAGTCCCGTTAGCAGGGGAGGCATGAAGTATATCAGGGAAATTATGGGGTAAAACAAGCTTAAATAAGAAGAATAACGATCAAAAATGCGTAAAACTAGCACAAAAAGCGCTTAAAATCGGCCAATGAAACTCTACGGATGTAACCGCCATCTTTGAAAGTTTACGGACTGACGCGAAATAAATAAAAAAAAACTCTACGGGAACCCAACCCACATTTCGGCAAAAAAATCTACGGGAATTCACACGTTCCAACCCCCAAAAACGTATTGACCAATAAACCAACCAACCTAATATATCAATATATTGCCGTGACTAGGCGTGCCCTTCGGGCACTGCCCGAGGGGAGGGTTGATGGGGGGCAAGCCCCCCCACCCCCAGGACACATTCTCTCCACCACGGTATGTACGGCAAGACAGAGCTGCATTCACACCGTAAAATAATAAACGAAATACCTTTATATCCGGAAACGTGAAACTTTCGTTTCTTTGTACTGTTGGGATTGCTTCGATTTTAATCACCTTTTTCGTCCTTTGGAGCTCTTGATGGGCTCAGATATAAAACTGGGATGGTTACTGAAGTCGAATTATCTTCGATGCCACTGTAAAGGTCTTAAAAAGAACCAGAATCAACACAACACTGGAAACGCAACATTTCTCACCGGCTTTCAATCTCGAAATGAGCGGGTTGGTGAGCTGTCAACCTGTGGCTGGCGCAAGAAAGTGTGAAACACTCGATGCGCAGGATTCGATATGAGGGTATAGATAAATATAAAAATATGCAATTGAAGTATAACAACATTACTAAAAGACTTTAAAGGTATAAATGCGTACCAGCAGACACAGATAATTAGCCAAATATCGTTTTGACAAGCGCGTAATGATACACGGACTAGTTCGCGAACGCAAAAATGCGTTCGTGGGTCAGTGTCGTGTTTTTCCTAGCAAGGTAAACAAGCTCATCGACTTTGAATTTGAAAGGCGGCCGCGCGTTATATTTTCGTCATTTAGCGGTGACTACAAGGCCGGTGCATCTTAAACTATACGCTATCCCCTTCTATTTTTCCCGCTCTATAAGATGGCGGTGTCCATTTTCCTCTATTTACGCGCGTCGCGGTCTTCAACCTCTACCATAGTTGCAAAACAAAATAAAAAAAAATGTCTCGCATTTCATACCCACGTCCAGACCAAGGTATTTTGTCTCGAAATAAGGTAAATGTTTATGATAGGACCGCACCCGTCAGAGACGAAGACCCCGACTCCCGCCAACAAGGTTGGGGGATCCCGTGGGGAATCGGGGGTTTGGGGGGGGTGATTTCGTTCATACAAATGCATTTTAAAAAGCAAAAGAATGTGGGAAATTGAAAATCCGAGCCAAGGATAGTATTTCAGATGACAAAGAAAGTGAAAAATGTAGGAATCCGAGAGAAGATTCGGCCACGGATGATTCGATACGGTGTTGCGCGAGCGAACGAGCGAGTGAACCGTATCTCAAACGCACGAACGACCAGTAGGATCGCCGTATGAACCAAAAAAACTTCCTAACTCGTGGGCTACGCCCCCGGACCCCCTCCCGATTACCGTATTTCCCTACCGGGGGCTTCGCCCCCGGACCCCCTCCAGATTATCTAGCTTCCCTACCGGTGCCTCTATATCGCCACTGACTACACTTGAAATACAAAATGAATTTACCTTAAAGTTGGGGGGACGGTGGTTGGGAAGTGACGAACCGCAGACGAAATTCTACAACTGGAACACGGTTATTGTATTTCACTGAGTTTCGTGTTATCCCCGATATTGTAACGATTTCAGTGAGAGATCGATTTCACCGCAAAGTTGGAAAAAAGTCGGAAACGCTAGTAGCACTGTAAACAACCTTCACCTTTGAAACAAACAACGAGAACTGTAACAACAGAACTGTCAAATTTGCCGGGAGAGGGCAGCGATGCGCAAGTATGGATATACTATGTATTTCTAATGAAACTATGGTGCATATATGGTGAAATCGTTCACATCGTGTATTTAAGGAATGAATATTTGATAAATGCGTTTTTCGTTAAAATTTCATATAAATTGGAATACAGAAATACATTTTACTACAGTGCATTTATAAATTTGTCGTGACGTCACAAGCTACATGCGCCAAAACAGTTCATGTTGGGTTCCCGCGCAGCTAAGTGGTTCGCTGCGACGCGAGGGGGTTGGACTTTGTCGCTGGAGGCTCGTGGGGACTTTCTGCGCGCCAACTTTTCCTCATTTAACTCGAAGAGGTTCGCTTCTGCAAATCAATTTTGATAGCAATGCATGTAGTTTTTCATCGCCTACAACACTGTGATCTACAATTTTCTCCTAGTCGGTGCGGTCCTATCGTAAACCTTAACCATAAAAACTACTAAAATTCAATTAAAAGGCCTGTATATAATAATAGATCTAATTTACATTATTCGTGCACTATTCTTGTAATCAGTATATAAAGTGAGTACATCCGCCTCCTAATTAATAAAAGAATCTGTCAGGACACGTAACTTTCCTGTAGTATCTGGCGGCCTCCGTTGCTGCTGAAGCCGGCTGCAAACTCAGTCATCCAAGCGGGGACGGATAAAAAAAGGGACATGTTTCCTATACCAAGGGCGGGGGCCGACTGTTTATTCAGCGGGAAACGATGGTGCCGTGACGTCACGGTCATACATCTTTAAAATCTCCTAAACATAAAAGAACTCCCATAAAACTTAAGCACACAACTGAGTAAAAAC
>NW_020872174.1:47500-52500 GCF_003789085.1 Penaeus vannamei
GTACTTTCCTTGTTCCCTTCCTTAGTGTACGTTAGTTCCCGTGTGTGCAATTTATCTTTTTCCTCTTTGCCAGAGTGGGTGGGAAAAGGTGGGCAGTAAGTGAGGGTGGAATGCGGGGACGAAATAACACTCGCAACTTATTTGCTAAAAAAAAAAAAACTGTTGGCAAATGGTAGTTGACACAGCCTAGCCTGGCAGTGCTTACGCTCCAGCACCCGGCCGAGATCATCATCCCTCGACCCTCCAACTGAGCCCGACCACACCTCCAGCAGCACAAGCCTCGCCCAGGCCTTCGCCGGCGTCTTCCCGACTCCCCAGTTGATCTCCATCCACATCCAGCTCCCAGCCATATCTGAGGGAACTCACAACGACCACTCCCAATAGATAATAGACAAGTCAAATGGCGGATGCAAACCATACGCCATACTGCTACCTCACATTCGAGTTTAGAATACATTAAGAGCCACCACAAGTCGCCCGTTTTCATGAACCGGCGCAATTAATTTGTCGATTTTGAGTTTTGTGTGTATTTGATGTCAGTGTACCAATACCTGTTTCGACTCACATTTATATGACCTGTTTTTTCCCGATACTGTGTGAACAGCTTTGATATCTGGGGGATTGTTAGACCCGCTTCGAGTTCTATTGTAAACTTCGATTGGCCGACGAGTGGGAATTGCTCTGTTGTCTCTTTCGAACTTGTTGGCTCAATTTGTTCTCGCTTTATGATCACGAACTAATAATTTTTCTCGAGACATGGCATGCAGTAGGCTATCATGGCGTTGTTAGGGATTTTACAGTTATTGACAAACTTTGAACTCAGTTTCTGTAAAAGTAGGTTTTTGCACATACGCTGGTTCGTGAAAGCAAGGATGAATTGGCACACATACGTGACAGCAGGGCAACTTGAACGGTCGTGACCAGATTGGGCACAGGACACGGGCTGTGAAGCGATAGTGTCTGTATTGGTGGTCAAAACATTTGGCAACAGGGTTGTCGCGATACTCTTTTCTGAATTACTGAATGCCCTATGATTGGCTCAGAGTATTGAGTCGTGGTTGGCTTAGATACTGTGTTGTCACAATTGATGTTTTTCTTTGAGGGCCTACTTTTGTGCGCATTTAGTGATCCCCTTCAACAACTCTTTTTAGTTTCGTTATTGCCCACAGACTTGCCAAAAATACAAATATATATAGCCTATACTCGAGGATTTGAGAGAGGCTAGAAACGTCATATTAATGTCAAGAACCGCTGTAAATATCTGTTTTCATGTATATTTCGGTTTTATCAAATACCTTTAAAGTAAACTCAAAATCTCCGCTATTTCCTTTCAACAAGCGTTTGAAATAGAAGATGCACAAGGTAGAGGGGAGGGGGAGAAGGAAAGACCATATAAGATAAGTTGAGGCCCAAGGTATCTCCTACATTGGGTCTCCGTTTCCGATTCCTAAGGCCTAAGCCTCCCCCACGAGCGACGGTTTGGGGGGTGAGGCGAGAAAGTACTGTCAAATTGCAGTTTTGTTGTTATTTCTGGGAATATATTTCGTGTATGTGTAGATATGCTGAAATCACGCAGATTCGCTGCACTTGAGATCATTTGAATGTGAATAGTTATACATTTGTATTTGGCACATTTATTAAGGGTTTTCCGTAAGCTTGTCTGGTAATCTTCTAATTTTCCTAAACCCGTAAACTTTCGCGTGCCTGCCATTCAGCTTTTAGACTTATTTTTCTCATCTTTTCTTTAGTACATTGAATGTTACTTTTCATTACATTCCTTCCAAATTCCAGAAAGAATATTACCTCAACCCGCACTCTGGAGCATTCCGATTCGCAGCCATTTTTGAGGAAAACAAATAAAGTGTTGAATAAAGCAATTTTAAAAAAATACACAAAACATGCAACATCCATTTTGTAATCTACATATGTAAAAGTATGTCAATAAATTTATGGCACATATTTGGAAACCTGAAGCATGTACAAATACCAAGTATCAGCTGATGAGACTGACAAAGACCTTAAGAATCGGAGTACTCCAGTCTGCTTTGAGTAATTTGACGGACTGGCAATGGCATTTAATTTGGGAAATAAGAGACACCTCCGAGTTTCACTAACTCACAGATCCTTATGTGATTTAGGGATATTACTGGTAAATAAAACCAACACATTTTTTTTCGATTTTTCAGATCTTTATTGAAAAAGGCCCTATTATCTTACTTATGAAGTGAAAACACTAGCCTACATGAATCTGAAACTCAGCCATGGCTATGAAAACTGGAGTGATGACAATTATAAAGACTTGAACAGAGAACTGGAATCTCCTGGGTATCGGCATGGCCAGAAACCAGGACCCTCAGGAGAGCTAACCGAACACCCCTTGCGTCCTTTTGTGGAAAAATGTTGGGGGGGGGGGGGGAGGAAATTATATATGAATATTATGGAGACCATAGAAAAGTAAACTGTAATGATCATAAAATAAAAAATGAATAAAAATAGAAAAAAAATAATGATGAAAAAATAACTTTTTCTAAACAATAATGAAGATATAAAAAGTAAAGGCTTCTTGGTGAATTTTCCTTCGAAAAATTTCTATAATACAGGGCAAAGATATTTTTTCTAAAAGAAGCCTTTCCTTAATACAGTATCTGTATGTAAACATTCAACAAAAAAGGTAATGATGCAATAAACTCTGGTTATATCACATCCAATTAAGACTTTGTACATAACACTCTAAACTCACCCTCTTTTTTAAAAAAGAGAATTGCTACATAATAAATGCTTCAACCTTCTGGTAATCTGTCCTGTTCCACTGGCATGTATTAGGCAATTTCATATTATGAATGGAAATGGTGGCTCATGTGACATTATCAGCCCTTCTCTGCGAGGGTGACCCGGTTCCTGGCAAACAAATGCCTTTTCAATGAGATTACTTGATCCCAATCGCAAATTATGTTGCTGCTGCTCGGACTAATAAAATAAAATAAAATAAAATAATAAAAAAATGAGAACCAATAGAACTTAACAAGTCTGGTTTGTGAGCAGCACATACTGGTCAATTTGTGCGATTCTGTCCACCTTTGTGCTAAAACAAAGGTTTGAAAAAAGTAACATATCACATGAAGAACAAATGAACAGTGCAGGGAAAGTACCTTGGTTTGTTGCATTACCTTTGTGTCGCTATTACTCTAATGAAACTAGACCATGCGAGACCCATAGATGCAGCCAAGAGACACAACCAAGCAAGGACTAAACTCAGACCTTTGCTCCATGTCCCATGACACCCTACAACTATGTAACAATACAGATTAACTGGTGAAGAAAAGACATTCCCTTGCACCGTAATGAACAACAAATGACAACAGAAATAAATTAGGGATGTGGTCATGTAATACCGTTTAACTGTCATTCACTACTATTCAACTATGGAAGGTTGCCTATTGTTGCCTTGCCAGTAGTCCAGGAGTCAGGCTACCTCCTCACCGTCTCGGTTTCTGTGAATGATGATGCCTTCCATCCAGTGTCTGAAACTCTCCATCTAGACTCCTCAGAATTGTTTTTTAGTTTTTTGTTTTTTCTCCATGGGTGGCCAACTCCATGACAGCAACCAGACACTGCTCACCAGGCGACCACCCCGGTTGCTGGCGCCACGGTTGAAGGGCTCGCCACCGCTGAACCAACAGCACCCTTCCTCCACTGGTCACATCACAGAGAGCTTCCTTATCCTAAAGTGACTAGGAACCCCAGGTGCAATATGGCCCAGCTGCAGCCATGACACAGACACTGTAATAACAGGTAGGTGGGCCAGAGCTAGACTGAACACACTGAGTCACTGTCACTGAGGGTCCTTTGTCCCACTGTCCACCAGCAGCAGCATTGTCCCATCACCAATACTGACACGAGCTGGTGGGAGCTGATGACAGGGAGGCTGGACAGGCGCCTGCCCATCAGCTCTTCCACTTGGAGTGAGACTGCTGGCTGTGTAGGCCACCTGATGGGATCATGTCCAATAGGTACTGGCGGTGAACCTCAGCTGCTTGCCGCATCAGCTCTTGCTGTTGTTGAGCTAAGCTTTTGCTACTGTTACTGCTGCTATTACTACTACTGCTGGAAGTTGAGGGTGCAGAAGAAGTAGGGGGAACACCTCCTAGCTGAGCTGCAGATGCAGCCATCAGTTGTTGCAGCTGACCAATGCCGAATGGATTGTAAGGCCCTAGTAAATACGGGGCTAATATGTGCGGTTGTAATTGTTGGGCAGCAGCAGCGGCTGCAGCTGCAGCTGCTGCGCCACCAATACCTTGCATTCTAAGCAGCTGTTGTTGTGCAGCTTGGAGCTGTTGAAGGGCAGCTGGGTTAGACATAGCAGCAGCCATAGCAGCTGCCGCTGTCATGCTTTGCATGTACTGTTCTTTCTGTTGCTTACTAAGACCTGGTGGCAAGAACATTTCCTTTTCACGCTGTTCACGTTCGCGCTGCTCGCGTTCTCTTTGTTCCCTCTCCCGCTGTTGCCTCTCCTCTTCACGTTTTCTCTCTCTTTCGCGCTCCCTCTCTCTTTCCCTCTCACGTTCTCTTTCTCTTTCCCTCTCTCTTTCACGCTCTCTCTCCCTTTCCCTTTCCCTCTCTCTTTCTCTCTCCTTTTCTCGTTCTCTCTCCCTCTGTCTCTCCCTCTCCCGCTGCAGCTGGAGCTGCGCCGCCACTGAGGGCGAGGAGCGGTGGCTGGAGGGCCTTGCCCCGTGGCTGTAGTCAGACTTCACAGCTGTCACCGAAACACTGGCAGGGAGGCGGGCTGACGGGGATGGTATGGATGCCGTGACAGGAGTCATGGATACTGATGCACTGGATAAATCTGGTTGGGGGGAGGCCTGCCAAAGAAAATGGGTTTGGAGTTACAACAATGGCCAACATAATGAAAAATATATATCAATATTGAACAAATATAGTCATTTTCTTTAAGTATGACACAAAAAGAGTATGGCTAGAAAATCTAAGAAAATTAGAACATA
>NW_020872174.1:63973-73973 GCF_003789085.1 Penaeus vannamei
GGCGTTGTTTCTTATGCAAATGAATTGTTCAGATAAAGTACCATTTCTCCATCAACGATCTTGTTTTGATAGTCACATTAGTAGGGAAGGCCTTGAAATATATCAAGGAAATTATGGGCTAAAACCGGCTCAAATAAGAATAATAATGATCAAAAATACATAAAACTAGCACAAAAAATGCTTAAAGGGACTTGTTTTGGTTGAATTTAAAAACACTGACATGCATAGATACAGAGAAATGGACACCACCATCTTGTAGAGCGGAAGAAATAGATGGGGATAGAAGTCCAAAACACCTTTCCAGTCAAAAAAAAATTGTTTGGTAATTGTTACAGAGAGCGACGCACCCTCTCAGAGACTAAGTCGAAAAAATGATGTTTTTCTGCATGAAATCCTATGATTTCATCGATTTTCGGCGTTGTTTCTTTTGCGAATGAATCGTTCAGGAGATCGAGTACTATTTCTCCATCGACGATCTTGATTTGATAGTCCCGTTAGCAGGGGAGGGCATGAAGTATATCAGGGAAATTATGGGGGTAAAACAAGCTTAAATAAGAAGAATAACGATAAAAAATGCGTAAAACTAGCACAAAAAGCGCTTAAAATCGGCCAATGAAACATTCTCTTCACACGGTATGTACGGCAAGACAGAGCTGCATTCACACCGTAAAATAATAAACCAATTACCTTTATATCCGGAAACGTGAAACTTTCGTTTCTTTGTACTGTTGGTATTGCTTTGATTTTAATCACCTTTTTCGTCCTTTGGAGCTCTTGATGGGCTCAGATATGAAACTGGGATGGTTACTGAAGTCTAATTATTCTTCGATGCCACTGTAAAGGTCTTAAAAAGAACCCAGAATCAACACAACAAAGGAAACGCAACATTTCTCACCGGCTTTCAATCTCGAAATGAGGTGGTATGGTGAGCTGTCAACCTGTGGCTGGCGCAAGAAAGTGTGAAACACTCGATGCGCAGGATACGATATGAGGGTATAGATAAATATAAAAATATGCAAATGAAGTATAATAACATTACTAAAAGACTTTAAAGGTATAAATGCGTACCAGCATACACAGATAATTAGCCAAATATCGTTTTGACAAGCACGTAATGATACACGGACTAGTTCGCGTGCGCAAAAAATGCGTTCTTGGGTCAGTGTCGTGTTTTTCCTAGCAAGGTAAATATGCTCATTGACTTTGAATTTGAAAGGCGGCCACGCGTTATATTTTCATCATTTAGCGGTGACTATAAAGCCGGTGCATCTTAAACTATACGCTATCCCCTTCTATTTTTCCCACTCTATAAGATGGCGGTGTCCATTTCCCTCTATCTACGCATGTTGCGGTCTTTAACTTATTCCAATTGTTTTTTACGAAATCCTATTGTTTCATTGATTTTCGTCGTTGTTTCTTCTGCGAATAAATTGTTCAGGAGATCGAGTACCATTTCTCCATCGACGATCTTGATTTGATAGTCCTGTTACCAGGGGAGGGCTTGAAGTATATTAGGGGAAATTATAGGGTTAAACATGCTTGAACAAGAATAACGATTAAAAATGCGGAAAACTAGCACTAAAACACTTAAAATCAGCCAATGAAATCCTACAGATATAGGCGCCATTTTTTAAATACTACAGGCTGATGCACCTAAAATCAAAAACTTTGGCAAAACTCTATGGGAATTCACTTTCTTCTTCTACTTCTACTTCTACTTCAATTGATGCGCCAGAATTCAAAAACTCTACGGAAGCCCAACCCACCTTTGGCAAACTACAGTTATTTACCCCCCCCCCCCCCCCAAAAAAAAAAAAAAAAAAAAAATTGACTAATAAACAAACCTAATATGACAATTTAAGTTGCCGTGATTAGGCGTGCCCTTCGGGCACTGCCCAAGGGAAGGGTTGACGGTTTCCTCATTCTTATACCTATACAATTCACTAGCTAACTCAATTTTACCCCAGAATCCTTTTATACAGAAGAAACTAAAGTAAGTTAATGACCAATATATTTGTTTACATGCCTATGGTGAATTTTTTCTTTATTCAACTTATGATAATCTGTAACTGAAGCAGTGATTAACCTGTAAACCGACGGGTGGCATGTACATACATATCATGACTGTTGTGGACTGAAACACGGAAGGCATCGTATCGTGCCCATTCCCGCACCACCGGGTCATCGGACAGAGTTTGTTTTTCTCCGATAGAAGTGGTTTCATTTATATGATAGAAGATCTTAGGCAATGGTACCTATAATGAAGATAAACCTTCAAAATTTTAATATTTTTATAAATTATAGCAAAGTAAAAGCTTGTAGGTGCCAAATGTCACTCGCCAACTACCAATCGAGCCGGGCGCAAACGGGAAACTGCCGATGTGCACCAACAATCCTGTTCTTATGTCCACTTGCTAAACATTTTTACTCGTCGACACTGGGTTAACATTTTCTTAACCTCTCAGTATAATGAAGTTGTATTGAAATCTTTGGAAGGGGATTACAGTGAAATCAATAGCTTTGCATACTTGAGTAATACAGCAGTGAATGTTGACTATCTTGTTCTAAGATTAGATTTTAATACAAATTTTTGTTAATATAGTTGATGCTTTATGTTGTACAGTGTTAATTGCACAAAAGTAAAAATGGGTTATTTGATGTATATTATTATTAATTCCTTTGTGTTTCTCCTTTCAACAGTGATGGCTGATCCCATGGAGCATGCTACTGGGTTAGAGAAGCAGGAACTATTGTCTAAGGCTGCTGGTAACGAGGTAATTGTACCATTTATATGAAGCAAGGGAAGAATCTCTCAGGCTAGGCTGGATTTATATGCAGGAATCAGGTGTAGTTTGATTTTAAAAAAGCATCTGTTAACTTACGAGATTTTGTACAATTATGCAAATTAAACATAATTAAGCTTTACTGGTAAATGTTCATGTTTTACAAACATGTAAGCAAGAAATGCAGCTATTGGCTGATTACTTTTTAAAAATTCTTTGTATTAAATTTTCATTGTCTGTCATTTAGATAAATAGATGTACACATGCCTCCTTGTACAGATGTAGAGATTACATGCATAGATTTACTCAGACATAAATGTTGAATATAGTACTCATGTAACAAAGAGCCTGTAGACAAGATTATGTCCCCCTCCCCTATCTCAAAGGTTATATAGAGTAGAACAAGTCCTACCTGACTTCACCTATTTACCCCATTCATTTAAATTTGAAAGGAAGGGTTTTCATATTATGACATTATTAAGCCAATGTCACCAGAGATGGTATGTAAATATATTGCATGTCCACTGTGAATACCTTATAAAGGGGGAAAGGGGGATGTCACATAGACTATCAATTGCCTCCTTAGGGCTGAGCACTTTGACCCATCTGTGTATAAATGATTTACACAATTGAACTATAGTGAGTATTAA
Source organism: Penaeus vannamei (assembly GCF_003789085.1). NCBI lineage: Eukaryota > Metazoa > Arthropoda > Malacostraca > Decapoda > Penaeidae > Penaeus > Penaeus vannamei. The sequence continues at coordinate 67,407 of NW_020872174.1, forward strand.
AAGTTCTCAGTGGCATTGAGTCAATAGCTTGATAATAATGATAGTGGTGATAATAAAGATGTTTAATAAGTAATAATAGAAACAAAACTTTTCTCTTAAATTCAAGAATGGGGTAAACAGATGGTATCTGGCAGGCATAGTAATTAGCTCCTAGATAATGAAGGTAGTTGATAAGCCATACATTAATAGAACAATACGGTAATGGCCAGTATACTTGTATCACGCACCAGTGGGTCAACTTTAACAAAATCATGTATTGATTTCAGAACCCCTTTGACATGAGGGTATACAAGCGCGTGAGTGGAGACCAGACCAACCCAACAAGTGTCCCCTCCTTCTACGAAAGGCGATTAGTCGGCTGCATTTGTGAAGAAGATGCTACTAGCATTAACTGGATGTGGCTGGAGAAGGGCGAGTCTAAGCGCTGTGAGTGCGGCTATTGGTTCCAGCTTGCAGATGCCAAGCCCATGGTTTAGGTTGAGCCAATAGTGACCCAGTGTTGTGTCCTTATCAATCTCAATTAAGTTGATTCCATGTAATATTTACAGGTGAGGTCACTATCATGATGTAGCATATTATTCCTGTTCCATGGGATATTTTTCTTGTACATAAACATTTTAAGTAAGTGAAATACATCAGAAACAGATTGTCATTTTGTTTTCATATGAATTCCAGAACTACACCATAATTGAAGCTCACTATTTATATATGTAGCAAAAGATGGAATATTAAACCAATTACAATACAGATTGATTTATATGTGTATATACATCCTTCTCTAGAAATGCTTTAAAATTTTACATTTTTGACACTGCAAATAACATGTTGCAGTGTAGCATTACCTCTATAATTGATACTAGTCCTAAAACTGCCAAGAACTTTTGAAGGCTGCTGCCACAGTGAAACAATTACAAAGCTATAAGATGAATAATCAGTAGGAAATGTACTGATTGTGCTGTTTCATAGCAAAATGATTGACAGCACTCTTTGGTAATTCTCAGGAAACAAATTGTCATCTCTAGGAATATATAGACTTGATTTTATAAATTGAAGATTTTGACACAATCATCTACACTAATTTATACTTGTTAGTTTCTCTCACTAAAGAAAGTTCAGAAATTTTGGCATATTAGCACAGAATGATTTGTAAAGTTAGCAAATACCCAGGATGAATTCCATTCTTTAGCTTTATATATCCCCAATCCCATGCCTGTTATCATCATGGGGAGGCATTAGAGATGGGAGCGAAGGCCCTATGTTGATCACCTCTCCCTTCTTTGTTTTCTCTCTCCCTCCCCTCACTTTTCCAACCTTATCTGTCCACTTCCTAAGATGTAGGATCTGTGTTGAAAGGGCAAACGGCTGTCTTTGTGTGTCCTGAACAGTCCTCTTTATCCCTCATAGAGGGACCATAAGGGGTAGACTTTTTCTCTTCCCCACATATTTCAGGCTCACAATGGCCAATAATGATTTTGTACCTTTATTAGTGGCATTGAGCTTGCTCCCCCTTCAACTATTCTATCTGAAATTAACTTCTCTGGTATCCTGACCCTGACTTTCCTTTCCTTTGCAAAGTGATTGCAGACATCCATCCATCCTGCTCATCATGTTCCCCTTCACCCCTTCCCTCCACTAACCTAAAGTACTGAATGTGTTGCTTGTTCAATCCTTAACCCCCCCCCCCCCTTGCTGCTTGTTGTCATAGGGGGCTTATGAGATGGAGACAGAAACCCTATGTAAGGGGTTATCCCTACCTTGAATCTCAGCCCTTGCCATACCTAATTTGCATGGTCTTTTCTTCTCCCCCTTTCTTTTTCCTTCTCCTTCTTCCCTTCTCCTGTTCACATCCTGAAGTGTGAGAGCTGTGCTGAAAGAATGAAAGGCTGGCTTTTTGTCAGTCCTGAATGGCCTTTGTACTCCATTTGATCATTCCTCTTTACCCTTTTTCATTACAACGCTAACGGAGAGCACTTCACAACTTTTGACATCTAACATACATACTTTGTCGTAATTGGCAACTCATTTTTAACCTTTTTGCCACAATACGTCTTCATAGTGCTTTCTGGCCTTTGATATCTGACCATGAACCAGTCTGGGAACCCACAAACATCACCATATGAACCAAAAATTTCTTTACCGGAGTGGGAGGGGTTTCGTCAATAAGCTTATTTTGAATTAGTTGCTAATGACCTTAAATGTTGACATGACAGAAGTTTTTCAATAGATAAATAAATGAATTATGTATGTTACTGCAGATGCATGATCATCATTATCTTTCATTTAATATCACCCCCCCCCCACTTCTAATGTTAGAATTGTGTCAACACACAGCTGAGTAGGTTGGTGCCTCTTACTGACATAAGTACCTATAGTGGAGCTTGAGTCATATCACCAGTAGTGAAATGTCACTGCCAGACCTCAAAATTACATAATAACCTGTGGGTGCAGGAATGTCAGTTCTATTAGATATCAGAGTAACCTGAACAAAGTAATCATTGCCATTGAAAATGGAGAGAGGGAGAGCAAAGGGGAGAAGGACCAAAGAGGGAGAGAGGGAGGAGATGGTGTTTATTCACAAGTGGAATAAGGCAGACAACAATAGAGGCACTCATATGACTAGAAGACAGTTGGAATTATCAAGGGAAGGGGAGTATTGGTAGGGATTTTACATGCCTTACACTATGGGAAAATCTTATTTTATGCAATACTCATTGACAAGAAAGAGAGAGGCAAGAATAAAACATGGTTTGCACAGGGAGATGAAGGGGTAGAAAAGGTGGGTTTGGAGGTTTGTATCTGGAAGAATCATCCAAAGCATTAACAGAATTATTGCAGAAAAATAGTCTACCTGTTTTTTGAGAGGCTTTGCTCTGTGGCTGCTCATATTACTGTTTTCTTCACAAAGCCACCATTGTGGCTAGTTAGTTGATTATGCCCTACTTCTTTCATATCCTATTTGATTTATCTGCCCCCCCCCCCTTTTTTTTCTTACCCACTCCCTCTCCTTGTTTGACTTCAAGCTTTTCTTTTTTATTTTTTACATACTTTCTCTCACTTTCCCTTGTTTTCTCTTCTCATTCAGATTCTCAAATGAATGAAAGCAAATGCTCTAGTAGGTTAAACACTCTAGTAGTTATAAACCAATGACATCATTGTCATAACTTGGGAGGGATTGTTACTGGGAAAAAAAAAAAAAAAAAAAAAAAAAAACTGAAAAAAATTACAAAATATCACAAATTGTTGGGATCAAACAAGGAGGCCGAGCTAATGACATCACCACATTTAGCCAATGAAAGTGAGATATATATATATATGATGTAGCTTTTTTAGTAAATTTCTAAATATGAGTGCATCATGTATGATGAAGTAATACTTGGGCCTCAAAATATATAATCCAGCATAAGAAAGGCAGACACATGTGGCATGAAAATTGTTCATTATGGATTGGAATGAAGGGAGTCCTGTACCATGTTTAGTGGTAACCAGTCTAGAATTAGTACAATGAATATAATTATATTTCACAATACATTACCAAAATGCAAAACAATATGAGAATTGACAATTTTATATCTTACCTGGTAAATGTAAGAAAGTATGTTCAAGGATGAAAGATGTGGAAAATGCATATACCTCAAAATAGTCATTTGGCCAGTGTTTGACTAGAGTTTCCTTGAACTTGCACTACCTTGACTGTGCCAATGTCTGTCTCATTCAAAACTCAGTGTAGCAAACAAGCAACCCCCCTCCCCCACCCTCAAAAAAACAACAGCAACAACAAACAACAACAACTTCCTGTACTTTTCTTCACATTCCATTCTAACTTTTCTTTCTCCACCAAGCTGAATTGCCATCCATTTGTATTTAGGAAGATATTGAATTAAATATATTTACATATTGTCTGTACATGTGAAATGAAAAATATATTGCCTGAAATAATTAATGTGTGCATATCATGGTTATATATCCCTTTTTGATGGTCTCACCTACAGCAGCCATGATGTAATGCATATGACATAAATGTCATGACTCGCTCCAGCGAGCAAGCAGGTGGACTGGTTTTACCCAGCACAGGCCAAGCTAGATAGAAATGACTTGTGTAATGATTGTCAGAAAATTCTGGCCCCATCATGTTAGGGATTAACAGGCTTTCATACTATTAATTTTTACAGTTTCCATTTTGATTGAAAAAAGTATTATTTATATTTATTTTTTTTTTTTTTTTTGTAAAAATAAAAAAAATCCTTTGCTAAAACAATATATACATATATATCTTGCTCAATAGAAAACACTACAAATTTTATCTAATAACTATAGGACTAAAAAATACATAAATGGATGATATATGGCCTTTTTCACCACAGCAGTGTTTCTGGTAAGACCTTTGAAGTAAAATTACATTGAAGTGCTTAATTTTCTCTTTTTTCTGTCAGGAGAATCCATTGTCAATGGAGTACTTGCATCAGCCATAAAGGGAGTTATATCACGAATGCCAGCTTTCGTTATCTGGAAAGAAAAAAATTATTTTAAAATCTTTAATACTGTGAGGAAAAAAAGAATAGGGGGATTTAAGGAATTGTTAAACCACTGAGACCTGGTTAGCAAGCATACATGTCCTTTAGTAACCCTTTAGATCCAGGGTGACCTGACCTTCAAATCATGGAAATGTTTGGCTTGAGGGCCAGGTGATGTGAACATGCCATGGAAAAATTTGGCTGAGGCAGAGGTGCTGGAGATAATCAGTCAAGAGAATTTCAGCTGGAGACTGGGGTGAAAGGAATGACTCACCATGAGGAAGGGGCTCTTGCATTATTCCTGTCAATAGACAAATGTGGAATTTACCATCCGTGAGCTATGACTGGAATGGTGCAAGCTCTAGTGAGGACAACACTATTTCCATACTCAGCATCTTATTGCCTTGACTGGCAGCACAGAGTGTAATACAGAAAAATCTTATATTAAGAGACAAAGGTAGGATTGATACACAAAATATTACCCTTTGTTATTAATATAGCACTAAGTTATGAATAACCTAGAGATGAAATGGAGACTACGCAAGGAAAAGTGTCTATTACCAGTCTGGATACAGCATATCAAAAAAATAAAGACACTGGAAAATTGAGAGAGAGAGAGAGAACATTGGAAAGGGGAGAGAAAAGGATTCTTGACACCATATATGAATGTTTATGTATGGCTGGCCTAAAAGCCACACATCTGTGAATCACCACTCAGGTAAGCCTACTGCCTAGAATTTGGGCCACTTGCAAGCAGTGAAACACCCAGATCAAATGTGTTAACACAAAAATGGTACTATAAGGGCTTGGTCACCACTAAATCAACTACTAGGCTTACCTGATGTCATTTGTTTAGCGCTGCACTACTTTTCAGGGAGAGTAGTTTTCAATATAATTTTATCTTCAACATTTTCAATTACAATTTGAGTAAAAAAAACTCATATGATTGTAAATGGGAGCAAAATGGAGGAATGGCATTGGTAAGCAGTAATATGCTTCCCCCACCCCCTCCCCACACACACACACACATATCTCTCACACTTATTTTTATTCTCTTGCTCTTTCTCTTCAACATTTTTTCTTTTTTTCTTCACTTTTTCAATTACAAAGTACCAGGAAATTCAGACAACTGTTAATAGTACAAAATGGAGAAATGGTGGGAAGTGGTACTATCGCAACACCACATACTCACACTCACATTCACACTCAGTCACTCACTCTGCCACTGACAATAAATTCTCCTTCACTCGACTCATTCACACTCACTCTCATTCTCTCTCTTAACTCTCTCCCTAGACATGAAGGCTATAAGATTCATAAACAATTATATGAGATGCTCAAACATTTCTTTCCTTGTCTAACTTGATAAAGTTTTCATAACAACACTATTAGTAATTTTCTTCGGAATTATGTCTAAGTATTGTATATTTATTTAGCCATTCTAGTTGTAATCCCATAGATCTATGTCACATTGCTTTGAATATAGAATCCATAAGCATACCAGTAAGTCAATAAGAATGGGAATAATACTAAACGGAGGCGATCAAAACAAAACAATATTAATCCTCTTCACGTACCTGGTACTGAATAGAAGCATTATTCCTGTGTGGGGCCTTTGTGAGAGAAGCAACTCGCACTCGTCCTGACCAGTGTAGAGTGAGTCTCATGGTTGGACAGTGACCCCAAGTCTCCCCTAGGGCAGCTACCAACTGAGATCCACCACTTTCTATTCTTGTGGTCATTTGGTTTTGTGACAATTACCTGTAACAAACAAGGTGAATATATCCATGCTGTAAATAACTGAATCTCTTCCTTTTTTAATCATATGTAATGTACCAAATTGTTGCATGGGATTTAATTTCTCTGAACCTGTAGTTTAAGTGAATTAAAATATACTATAAATGTAAATAGTTTACAATATGACAGGAAGGATTAAAATACATCAAAAGCATGCATGTGAAAGGGATCAGATAATTAAAGTATTAAAGCATATTCCTTACAAAAATGAAACTAACACATACAGCCATATTATATTTGGTAGCCTGCTGTATCAGTT
>NW_020872174.1:79859-87359 GCF_003789085.1 Penaeus vannamei
TGAGCTAACGGCAATCCTTGGCCAAGGGCGCACTGCCAGTAGAGTCCCTACAGCAGGCTAACAGCAGCACTTGAACCAGCGTGGCACACAGCCAAGGCGCACTGAGTCCAAGCTCCCTAGCACACAACTAACAGCCTTGCTTGATCCAGTGTGGTACACAGCCAAGGGCGCACTGGAACCAAGCTCCCTAGTTGGTTGAGCTAACGGCAATCCTTGGTCGGCATGGCACAAATCCTGATCATACCAATCCAAGGTCCCTACGGCACACAGCTAACAAAAATCCTTGATTGGCATGGCACAAAGCCTGGTCGTACCAATCCAAGGTCCCTAGCACACAGGTAACAGCAACCCTTGATCCAGCATGGCACATAGCCTGGGCGTACTGGACCAAGGTCCCTAACGCATCAAAGTAACAGCAATCCTTGATCCAGCATGGCACATAGCCTGGGCGTACTGGACCAAGGTCCCTAGCACATCGAAGTAACAGCAATCCTTGATCCAGCATGGCACATAGCCTGGGCGTCCTGGACCAAGGTCTCTAGTTGTCTTCATCCCCATTGATTGTGGCTGGCTCACGGGTTATGAAATCACGCACACAGGTTGTGAGGATGGCCACCCAAGGATCATCAGGTGCAGAAGGCGCCTCTTCCTCTTCATCTGGATCAATATTGTCATCAGGATACAACTCTTGTGGTGGGTGATAAGGGCGTAAATGATTAAGGTGAGCCCTCACAACCTTGCCAGAGTCCAGATGTTGCACCTCAAACGACACTGGACCAAATCATTTAGAGATCCGGGCAGGCCCTAGCCATCTAGGGCCCAGGGGACGTGGCACTATCTCCTTATACCTTCTTCTGGAGCAAAGGTCCCTTTGGCTCGCTTGTTGTATGCCCTCTCATTAGTTTCGTGGGAAGCCCTGGAAGCCATCACAGCTCCCCGGCGAGCTGTCTTGAGTCTTTCTTGGAATGTACTGTTATCACTGAAGACTGCATCATTTGTGAGACCTACAGGAAAGTATGCATGTGAATCTGTTAGGAGATAGAGGGGTTGCTTCCCTGTTGTACGATGAATAGCAGAATTGAGGGCGAGTCGCAGTTCAGGTATATGCTTGTGCCAGTCCCTAGGTCGATCTTCTACCATCGATTGTAGAGCTGCCTTGACAACACGGTTGGTGCATTCCACGAGTCCATTGGCCTGGGGGTGATATCGGATGGTGAAGTGGTGTGAAGCTCGTAACATGTCCACAAGCTCAGCAAACAGGTTAGATGTGAACTGCCGGCCATTATCAGTCTGGATGACGCGAGGTGGACCAAAGTATGTTATCCAATGGTCAAGGAAGGCATGATGTACTCAAGAGGCTGTTATATCTCAGAGTGGGATGATCTGGATGAACCGAGAATGTTGGTCTAAGACAGTTAATGCCCATCTCATGGGTGCCTGGCACAGGTCAAGAATGTCCAATGACACACGTTTCAGTGGATAAAGAGCTAGAGGTGCATCGGCCATTGGAACACGTTGGGCGACCCCTCTTGACTGCTGACACATAAGGCAATGTTCAACGTACTGGCGGACATCACGTAGCATATTGGGCCAGTAAAACATGTTCCGCAGATTCTCATATGTCCGATGTATACCGGGGTGCATTGCTAGAGGTGGAGTATGAGCTGCTTTCAATGCCGAGTCACGCAATCACTCCAGAACACACAGCTGGTACACAATCTTATCTGGCAGGTGTAACAGCCGGTACAGGACTCCATCTTTCATCTCGGTCAGAGTAGGAAACTGGAGGCTTTTTCTTAGGTACAGTGCCATCACTTAGATAGGATAAGATATCTTGAAGTGCAGGATCCTGGTGTTGCTCCAGAGTAAGTTCTTGTGGTGACAGCTCCCAAACATCTATGGCAGCAATTTGTCGCAACAGCAAGTCAGGGACGTAGTTGGTGGGCCCCTCTTTATACCTGATCTCCAAGTTCATGGGCGTACCTGGTCATCTGTGGTGATTTTATCTGTTAAAAGATGTATACAAGAGGACGATGGTCTGTGTAGATAAAAAAAACTTGCGGCCATATATATACGAATCAAAGACCCTAACGCCCTCAACAACCGCTAATGCCTCACAGTCAATGGCTGGATACCGAGTTTCAGGGTCGCGCAGTTTCCTACTATAGTACGCAATAGCATGCGGTGCACCGTCGTGATCTCGTTGGATTAAAGCTGCTCCCAAAGCGATACTACTTGCATCTGTGTGTAGCTCAAAGGGTTGCGTGAAGTCTGGCTGTCGCAGAACTGGAGCTGATGCCAGACGCCTTTTCAGTTCTTCAAATGCTTGTTGCTGGTCTTTCTCCCACTTCCAACTCTGGCCTTTCTTCAAGAGGAGGTGAAGTGGAGCTGTGCTGGTTGCATACCCTTCTATATGCTTCCTAAAGAAGCCTGTTGCACCCAAAAATCAACGGACTTCCTTAACAGTTCGTGATGCAGGTGTTGCTAAAATAGCTGCAACTTTATCTTGATCAGGTGATACACCTTCGGGAGATATGGTGAACCCAAGAAAGTTAATTGTGGTTGCAGCAAACTTGCAGCTGCCAGCAGCTGCAGGGTTTCTTCTAGATCTTTCAAGTCCTGCGAGAAGCCCCTGGAGTACACAACCACATCATCCAAGAACGCTAAGGTGTGGTGTCCAAGAACAGATGACAAGACGAAATTCATTGTCCTCTGGAAAGTGGTAGGTGCAGTACTGAGGCCAAAGGGTAGCCTCCGAAACTGAAAAAGCCTATAACCATCGCTAAATGCTGTCTTGGGGCGGTCTTCAGGATGAATTTCGACACTCCAATACGCTGCCCTTGCATCCAGAATAGTGAACGTATCAGATGGGCCTAATTCATCAATAAGCTCATCAATTCTTGGCAGAGGGAACGTATCCGCTTTTGTTGCTGCATTCAAGTTCCTGTAATCCACACAGAACCTAAGTGACCCGTCTTTCTTCTTCACCAGGACAATAGGGCTCAACCACAGTGAAGTTGAAGATTCAATGACACCATTCTTGAGCATGGCATCACACTGCCTGCGAATTGTTTGACGGGTTGCTTGCGGTAGATGCTATTGGCGGATACATACAGGTGTTGCTTGCCCTGTATCAATCCTGTGCTGAATGCCTGGGATGTGGCCCCAGGCCCACAGCATCCTCACCTCCATCAAAATGGGTACTGTAGCTACACAGAAGACTCTGCAACTCCTGGCTTTGATCTTCTCCTAAGTGACCCAGATCAGGCATCTGGTTTTCAGTCTCCAAGGCCAATGGGTAATCTGGGATATTAGCAGCTTCGATTGCGGTGAGGGCTTGTGATGGCGGAAGATCATCAGCAACATCAGTGGCAGTGCAACCATAACCAAAATCCTCTATCCAACTGGAAATCCTCATCTTCCCTTTGCTCATCACTCAACTCTGGACAAGCAGAGTTGCAGGCATTGTAGTCGGAAGCCTCAGAGGCTGAGGTTTCTGCCGTAAAAACAGCCTCGACAGCAGATACCATCTCCAAACATGTTCCTCGTATTAATCAAATTGGCCTAGTTGTGCTGTTGACTGCCCACACAGGACATCGCCGTCTAGAAACAGTACTCAGCACAAATGGTGATATGCACACAGCTGTTACTTGTGGTGTAAACAAAACGTCCTCATCATCAGAGCAAGACCTTGCCACTCCTCCCTCCACGAAACGCCCACTGTGTGGTGAAAGCTCTGTAGTTCAGTAAAGGTGCACAGCGGAAGAGATGTCAGGTAGTGACAAGCGAGATGGGGAAAAGCGGCTCTCTTCAGCATTCTCTGGAACATCTGGTGTATCAATAAAGCAACAGACTGTAGAACCACTAACATCGAGTTCCGCAACTGGCTGTCCGGTAGGCCCTGTCACTGCCATTCCCTTCTTGAGAGGTAATGTCTCCACGTGAGGTGCTCCTTGGATCGAACCTGCCAGCAGTTCCTGGCGCTTGGTCACCCTGGCGCTCACGAAAGGGGCAATCTCTCGCCAAATGTCCTGGACCTCTGCAATGGTAGCATCGTCGTCGCGGAGACTGTGGATCTAGGATCTCAGCCCTGGCTCTGCACTCAGATGTACCGTGAGTTCTTACCCGATGATGCTCACACCACCTCTCCATGACAGTTGACCGATGATAAGGTTGACTGGAATGCTCAGCAACTACCGGCATAGCATACAAATCCCGACCCCGTGGAGGGCGATTAGGGTGGTAGGGATTTTCCTCTGCTGGTGAAATATTACTATGCCTTATGCCATTGCGTGAATTCCAGATGCGCTGTGCTGTTTCGGCTATCTGGGTTGGGCAACCATCTTCTTTAATAGAGAGGAAGTCCTGGAGCCATGCGGGGATGCCACTCAGGAAGACCCTCTTCATTGGTTCGGATGGATCACCAATCCCTGTATCCCTGGTAGACATGCCCTTCCAACTGTAAAAAGAAGTCCATTGGTGCCTGGCTTAGTCACCCGGATGTCGTATAGAACCTTGTAGAAGTCCAAAGAGGTGTAGGTAACTCAGAACTTACTACGGAGAGCTGCCTTGAATGTGTCCCATTCTGTGATTGAGTCGAAGAGAGGAGAATTAATGATTAGCTCGGCTGGACCTCTGCAGTTTGCCCTTGCTGCCTGAATGAACATCTCTGACGTGGCTGGGTTCACCATGTTCTCAATTGTCTGAATCCAACTCTCTATTGCTTGGTTCTTTTTGAGCGGCTGTGAGACAGAAGTATCCCCCTTTGAAGTGCGGTACAGTTACCTTTGTGAACACGTAGGAGAATGGTGTGCCAGACAACTGAGACGAAGGATGTACCGACTGGGGACGCTGAGGCGCAGACCTTGGCCGGAACTGCTGCAGCAGGGATGTTTGTGGGTCATACGTGTGTTGACGTTCAGGATACAGCTGTTGCCCTGGTATTGGAGTGTGGGGGTTCCGAGGAAGAGGCTGAGGAGGAGAGCGGCTTCCATTAATGACAGGAGGCTGCTGATGGTGGTCGTGACACCTAGTCATGGTATGTTGTACTGAGGTGGCGAGACAGCGGACCTCTGCTAGCTCCTGGTCCCGCTGCCGAAGTTGACGACGAAGCTCTTGAATCTCTCGGTCTTCGGCACATTCCATGGGCACAGGTGCAACACCTGACCCCTGTAGTTGTTGGCGGGCCTCAGTCAGCTCTTATGTTCCGTTCCTCTAACTGTCGGCGGAGCTCCTGAATTTCCTGTTCTCGGGTATGTACCACAGGCACTGGCGCAGCGTTCGTCCGCAGTAGTTGAAGGCGGGTCTCCTCCAGCTCCCTGTTGTGTTCCTCCAGCTGGCAACGGAGTTGCTGAACTGGATCCTCCTGGTCTAGTTCTCTCTCCTGTGGCTGATGGAGGTTACTATCTGCTTGCTGTCTAAATAATATAAATACCACTTACACATCTATAAAAATTGTAATTATATGAAAGAGCCTAAATTTATGTCATGGCAGCAATAGAAAGGCCATATAACACACACACACACACACACACACACACACACACACACACACAAAAAAAAAAAAAAAAAAAAAAAAAAAAAAAAAAGCCAAACTTTGTCTGACGTACACCAAATGAAACACCGCTCAAGTAAACAAGCGCAACTCGCAATGCGTACAAACCCGACATCCGATACACAAATTTTTCACAAATATAAAATGTTATCATGCTAACCAAAATAACGAACACAAAATATCAAAAGAATTCCCACCCCACCGCTTATTCACACAGTGTCAATTTATTTTACAAATTATTAAACAATATACAACTCATGCCGTCACTCTACAGACGAGATGCGGCGTGGAGGAACTAATGAAATCTTTTATTCTCCGCCGGATACAACATTTCTAACATGTGCTTGGCAAAGTACCCGGCGAAGTGAAATTGCAGCTAACTTTTCTATTATCATTTGGGGGGGGGGGGGGGGGGGTTGTCGCATCTACATGAGTATGTCGTTGCATTTGTGGCATTTAAGGGCTACCGATATGAGGGCATGCGACCGGCATATTCCTCCACGAATTGTCAGTACCTACCGTAAAAAATATGTTTGAATAACACTATTTATCAACTATGATAAAAGAAAAACTATTTTTTAATTGTCTTTAAAACACCTATAAATATAAAACAAACATTGAAACAAATATCTTTAACTTACCACATGTCACACCGCACACAAAAATTGGTAATTGTTGAATACCGCGACGCACCCTCGCGGAGACTAAGTCGAAAAAAATGAAGTTTTTCTGCATGAAATGCTATGATTTCATCGATTTTCGGCGTTGTTTCTTTTGCGAATGAATCGTTCAGGAGATTGAGTACCAAATCTCCATCGACGATCTTGATTTGATAGTCCCGTTAGCAGGGGAGGGCATGAAGTATATCAGGGAAATTATGGGGTAAAACAAGCTTAAATAAGAAGAATAACGATCAAAAATGCGTAAAACTAGCACAACAAGCGCTTAAAATCGGCCAATGAAACTCTACGGATGTAACCGCCATCTTTGAAAGTTTACGGACTGACGCGAAATAAATAAAAAACTCTACGGGAACCCAACCCACATTTCTGTAAAACTCTAGGATTTCACACATAATTAAAACTTCCTTCAAAGAGGATTTGTCTGACTTGATTAATTCTCAACGGCCTGAAAGCTGTAGCATAAAGCACTATGACAGTTTTATGCAAGATGTTTTCATCTATGGTTTATACAAAACAAGAACAAGACAGTGTGATATTGTGACCGCAAGAATCAGGCTGGGATATAGATTGTACTGGCAGGTCAGTACAGCCTGTAACGTTGAAGAAACGAAGTGTAGATTATGCAATGAAGAATATAAGCGAACACTTGTACATTATATCTCAGAGTGCCATGTAATACAGCCTTTCAGACCACCTAGCATGAGGTATGGAGAACTATGTAACTACTTCATATCATCTGATGTCTTGGAAGATATAATTATGTTATATCCTAAATTTGGAATGTAGTATCACATGACCACATATCAAATGTTACATTGCCTTTCCACGCCCAAGCCGTATGCCGGCTTGACAGATGAGTAGATAAATTACTGATCGTTCTTTTCCTTTAAATGATATATTTTAGACCGTAATAATTTTATGATCTAGATTTACACTGAAATACTATTATATAATGCTTTGACCATGTATCAAATGTACCACAGCTTGCCCACGCCTGTGCAGTTAGCCAGGGTGGTAAATAAAGGACTAAACTAAACTAAACTCTACGGGAATTCACACGTTCCAACCCCCAAAAACGTATTGACCAATAAACCAACCTAATATATCAATATAAATTGCCGTGACTAGGCGTGCCCTTCGGGCACTGCCCGAGGGGAGGGTTGATGGGGGGCAAGCCCCCCAACACCCCCCAGGACACATTCTCTCCACCACAGTATGTACGGCAAGACAGAGCTGCATTCACACCTTAAAATAATAAACTAA
>NW_020872174.1:99859-102359 GCF_003789085.1 Penaeus vannamei
AGGCGAAGAGGGGAAAAGACCCGGGGTAATGGAAACTCGCGATCCACAGAAAACGAAGACTTTGAAGCAACAGAAAATGGAAACTCAACGCAATGATTTCCTTCAGTGTTGCTGCTGGCGTGGGAGGGGGAGGCTGCCTCTCGCGTCCGTCGGTCCTCTGATACGAGTGTGTTGCAACTGCCTCTTTCGTGCTTTCCTTCTCCCTCTCTCTTCCTCCCCAATATCCTGAAGTGCGACCCGCCACCCGGCATCCTCTGGACAGGAGGTCCGCGTCCTTCTGGGCGTCGAATCCTCCCAGGCCGTGTCCGAAGGCGCATTCCTTCCCCGTCGAGGGCGCTTGGCCGCTGGGCCTCTCCCGGACGCACGGCAGCCAAGGACGTCTCGGAGGGAGAGAGGCTGCGATCAGGAGGCATTCGGGGGGAGGGAGAGTGAGGCTGCAAGGAAAGACCGAATTCAGTTGGATTTCAGAAAGCCTGAAATCATATTTCTGGCATGGTTCCATCCCTCTCTTCGAATTCTTTTTTCCCTTTTCCTTTCTCGCCTTTCCCTCCTTTCTGCGACAGGAAAGGTAGCGTAGCGTAAGAATTCACTCAGAAAACTGACATAAAGGAAAAACAAACTTGATACAGAAAAGAGAAAGAATGGCCGTGGGAAATAAGTGAAAGGAAGTGACCAGGACTCCTTTTCTCTGCTTTGATATCCTCCCTTCCCTACCCTCCTACCCCCCTCCGACAGGATCTCCGAAGGTGAGACATAAATCCACTTCTGCATCTGCCTGTCCAGCGGTCGCTCCGTCTGTCTGCTTCCGCCTGTCCCGCTGCCTGTGTCTGTCCGGTTTCCTTCTGTCTGTCTGTCTGAACGTCTGTCCGTCGGCGAATTCTTTCTGGTTTTAGTTGTTTAATTGTTTGTTTACTGTATGTCTGTATGTCCTCCGCCTAATCCCCTCGTGTCTTTGTTCGTCCGTCCGGCTTTCCTGTTTGTCCATATGTTTGTTTCTCGGTCTGTTGTCTGCCGTGTTTATTTACCTGTCACCTTGTCTGTTATGGGTGTTAGTCTGCTGCATATCTGTCTGTCTGCCTGTCTGTTTGTGCACATGTCTGTGTATCTCATTGTTTTTTGTTTGTGTGTGTGCGTGCGCGTGTGCGTGTGTCTTGGCTACATAAGCATTCATAGGAACTTCAATCTGTTGCCTGCATGAAGCCCTGCCAGTACATTTACGCGTGCAGTTTATGTGCAAGGGTTTTTATGGCAATGTTTTTGTTTTTGTTTCTGTTTGTACAACTTTGTTTTTAGTTTAGTTTACACTCACAGACAAATACACGCGCAAAAAACAAACACACAGACTCTCTCTCTCTTTCACACACACACAGACACACACACACACACACACGCACACGCACACGCACACGCACACACACACACACACACACACACACACACACACACACACACACACACACACACACACACACACACACACACACACACACACACACACACACACACACACACACACACACACGGGAACGCAGTGCAGGGCCACATATAATATAACGAATAGCAAATACCTGCAGCACTTGACCTCTTCAGCCTTCAAAGTGTCCCGAGGGAGTGCAAGGCAGGTGAAAGCACTGAATTCCCGGAGAAACATGAACCACAGAACGAATACCGTACATCGATTTAGGTAAAGGGAAATGTGCAGCGGATTGTGGGGAAGTGATTTCGGGAAATGTGCAGTGAATACTGATGAAGATTTGCTCATTTATATTTTGGTTATTTTTGAAGGCCTTTCGAAATACGAGGGTTTCAGAGGTCAGGCACACGCACGCACGCGCGCGCGCGCACACACACACACACATACACTGACACTCACATACAAAGACACACACACACATACACTGACACTCACATACAAACACACACACATACACTGACACTCACATACAAATACACACACACACATACACTGACACTCTCATACAAATACACACACATAAATACATAAAACTAATGGCCGGGTTTGTGCCCTTGTGCAGACTTAATTGCCGTATTTTCGACCAAATTACCCTCCCTTAACTCTGAAAGTCCTCAACCGAATCTAATAACCGGATATTATTTAAAACCCTCTCCTTCTGAAAAAGCGTGGTGTTGCGTTGGTTTAGTTTAGTTACTTGACAGAAAATGCAACGTGTTGAGTGAAAGTTGGGAAAAAAGTAAATTCACGTGGTTTGGCTTGGGAATTGCGCGAAGTATACTCGTTATAACACCTAAATTACTTAAACAAATCTTACAAGACATATTTATGAAATGATATCTTTCTGAAACATGGTCCGAAATTGGTTACATTATGTATCTTGAATGAGCAGTACCAGCTTGCTATATGTACACACACACACACACACACACACACATACGTATACATGTATACACACACAGGTTAACATTAAAACATCCGGCCATCGCTGATCCGGTTCCTTCAGATTTCCGGTATTGTTGTCTG
>NW_020872174.1:112359-114859 GCF_003789085.1 Penaeus vannamei
TTGTAGTTTTTTTTTTATTATTACTCATATGATTATTTCCGATGCCTAATTTTCTGTACCAGTGAACCTATCACGAATTTATTAGATATAAAAAATTATGAAAATGATTACATGGTATCTTGATAGCAACAGTATCATCTGCATAATTCTCATCATGACCATTATGTGTTATTATTTTGAGATTATTGTTGTTATTATGATCATTACTATTATTATTATCAATGTTATTATTATTGTTATTGTTATTATGATTATTATTATTATTATTTGATTTTTATTGTTGGTATTATCATTATTATTATTATTATTATTATCACTTTTGTTGTCATTATTGTTATTATTACGATTAGCATTATCTGTATTATAATAATTATTATTATGATAATAATAGTGATAGTGATTCTATCAATGATAATGATTATTATAACTTTTTCTGTTACTGATGATGTTATGATAATAATAATAATGATAATGATAATAACAACAACAATATTAATGATTCTAATGATCATAATGATAATGATTATTATGAAGATAATAATACTGACAATGATGATGATTAAAACAATAATGATAATAATGATAATAATAATGATAATAATGATAATGATAATAACAATAATAATAATTATAATAATATAAGTAAGTCTTAATAACAGTAAAAATATTATCATTGTCATTCTTTTTATTATTCTTATTATCATTTCCTTTATCATTATTTATCATCACTATCATTAGTATAATTATCTATTATTATCATTATCGATATTATCATCATTAACATAATCACTGTTATTATAATCATTATTGTTATTATAATCTTTATAATATTACCATTGTTATTACTACTGTTACTATTATTGTCAATAATTATGATAATGTCAATAATTATAATAATTACAATAAAGTAATAGTCAATAACAGTAATAATAATATTATCATTATCATTCTTCTTCTTATTCTTATTATCATTTCCATTATCATTATTCATTATCACTATCATTAATATAATTATCTATTGTCAGTGTCATTATTATTATTGTTATTATTATCGATATTATCATCATTAACATAATCAATGTGATTATAATCATTATTGTTATTATATTTTTATAATATTACCATTGTTATTACTACTGTTGCTATTATTGTCAATAATTATGATAATGTGCTATTATTATTATTATCATTTATTATTATTATTATTATTATTATTATTATTATTATTATTATTATTATTATTATCATTATCATTATTAATATATTTGTTATTATTATCATTAATGCTGTTATTATTATTATTATGAGTAATAGTAGTAGTAGTAGTAGTGTTAATGATAATAATGATCATGATAACAATAATGATAGTAATAACTAGAAACACTCGTGTCCGTCAAGGCAATAGAATAATTACATTAATAATTATAATAATAATGATATTAATAATAATGATCACTACTAATAACAATATTGATAATTCAAGCGCAATGCTAATGAATCCTTCCAAAAATTCCAGGATCCGGATCACCACCGAAATTTTATGGCATCTAACACTAAAGGCGCTGTCACTTGCACTTTTTCCGTCAGTTTTCTTTAACATAAATACTAACATTCTCGAATATAGCTCTTGATTTGACTATGTTTGGATGAAAAAGTTGACGGACAAGTTTTCAGACGGAAACGATCATTATCGTCTGACTGGAAAATCGACATCAAAAATGGACAAAATTTCAGAAAATTGTAAAAAAAATTGACGGAAAAAGTGCTAGTGTGACAGCGCCTTCAGTAACCAACGCTGCCCAAAACGGAGATGATAATAGTAATAACAACAATGATAGTAATGATAATAATGATAGTAATAATGATATAGGAATTATAATAATGATAATCATGATAAGAATGAAATTAATTGCGATAATATGGTTATTGTTAATATCATTTTCATTATATTCGATAGCATTTTTATTGTTATAATTGCTATTATTGGTGCTGCAATCTTGTATTATTGATTATATATTATCATTTTATTATCATATTATCATTTATAATGTTATTATCATGATTATTATAATTGTTATTATCATGATTATTATAATTGTTATTATTATGATTATTATAATTGTTATTATCATTATTATTATTATCATCATCATTGTGTTATATGACCTTTGATGTCTTGCACATTTATTTGTTTCAACCATTAACTATCATTATTATTTCTATTACCATCATTATTAATGTTTTGCTGCTATTGATGTTATCATTATTATTATTATTATTATTTTGCTTATTATCTTTATCCTTATTAACCTTATTGCTGATATTGTTGTTATTACTTTCGTTATTGTTATTATGATTATCATTGTTTATACTATTATCATCCTCAAAACCATTCGTACTATTACTGCAATTATCATTGTTTTTATTATTTATGCTGATGTTATTATTTTTTTATTTTTTGTTATTATTATTATCATTTTCTATAATAATAATAGCGATT
>NW_020872174.1:117359-119859 GCF_003789085.1 Penaeus vannamei
ATGATTAGTATGAATGATGCTATTACACACATTTATCTCGAGATTTACTGAATGAGGAAGCATTTGTATCTATAATGATTTTTGACCAATGGCCCACACGCCAGGCTAGATCAGCTGATACGCATTTGTGTGTTGTTGCAGGATGCGCGTTCGGGGAAAGATAATCCTACGCGATGATACCTCTTTCTCCCACGTCGTTAGGGTTTTTTGTAGGGTATAGATCACCTGGATTTACGATCGTATAGCTTGGCGTGTTGGAGTAGACGAAAACAGTTATCCCCAGGTGTAGATTCAGCGAGACGAGGGCGGGACAAGGCAGATACAGTGACAATGGTTGCTTGAGGAGGATTTTAGGAGCCACGGGAGTCTCGAAGGGCGCCGTAAAAATGGTCTGCCAAGAGACAGGGTCGTTTCGCTTTTGCAGAGGAACGGCGGAGTAGCTGCGCTGACTGTGAATTCGAGGACCACATCACAGGCTTGGAGGAGGAGGAGGAGGAGGGAGTAAGAATTGAAGGAGGAGGAGGAGGAAGAGGAGGAGGCGTAAGAGTAGGAGTAGGAGGAGGTGAAAGAGGGGAGGAGGAGGAGGAGTAAGAGTAGGAGGAGGTGAAAGAGGGGAGGAGGTGTAGGAGGAGGAGGAGGAGGAGGAAAAGAAGAAGGAGGAAGGAGGAGGAGAGGAGGAGGAGAAAGAAGAAGAAGAAGAAGAAGAAGGATGAGGAGGAGAGGAGGAAGGAGAAAAAAGAAGAAGAAGAAGAAGGAGGAGGAGGAGGAGGGTTACTAACCACGCGGTTTCAAGGGGCAGGTAATTGATAATGGTATGATAATGATTAATTCAGCCTATCTGGGTCGAATTGGCTTTTTTACACCGAGGCAAAATGGCATGTATTGCCAAATTGATCACAGGTGTGGAGCAAGTTGAACGGATTGACACCAATATGCGAAAAATATGAATTATGAGAAAAACTGGATGATGCGATGAACTAAAGTGGCAAAATATTTCAGTGACAACTGATAAGAAAGACGGTTAAAGGTAAAATAGAGAGAACGAGAGAGAGAGAGAGAGAGAGAGAGAGAGAGAGAGAGAGAGAGAGAGAGAGAGAGAGAGAGAGAGAGAGAGAGAGAGAGAGAGAGAGAGAGAGAGAGAGAGAGAGAGAGAGAGAGAGAGAGAGAGAGAGAGAGAAGAGAGAGAGAGAGAGAAGAGAGAGAGAGAGAGAGAGAGAGAGAGAGGTGTATAATATGTATGTGATAAGTATGCACATTAAGAATATTACGGATGGCGAGCAAAATGAAAAAAAAAAAAAAAAAAAAAAAAAAAAAAAAAAAAAAAAAAAAAAAAAATATATATATATATATATATATATATATATATATATATATATATATAATATATATATACATAGAAAAATAAAAAATCCGAAACTGATTACTTACATCACCACCAAAAAAAACACAAGGCAATGGACGTTTTTGTCGAAGCTCCGCCGTAACTGAGGACGAAAACCACTCAACTTAAGCTCGTCATGCAGAGGTAAGATTGCGTTAGATCGATATAACACTCAAGAAAATGATAAAGTAGATGGCCTTTGACGTGAGGACAATAGCCTTGACGTGGTGGCTGGAGCAATGGCGTCGCTGGTATTACAAGCCGCTGGTATGCTTCCTAAACACCGTGGTATGGTGGCTGATAAGGAGCGTGTATTAGACCTAAGTACCGCGGTAGGTGTAATAGGTATGTTGTTATAGATGATTACGAACACATTATTATTATAAATTTCTTAGTGTTGATGGATTCTGCTGCTAATAATATCAACGGTTAGCGCAGAGTCTCGGAGCGAAAGAGGGACAGAAGCAGGACGGTCGAGAGATGAGGTCGGGACGGAGGCCACGAGAGGTCACGAGATTAATGAAGTGGTAGGACTTGTATCTTCTGTAGTTCTCACTTTTCCTATTCTCTCTCTCTCTCTCTCTCTCTCTCTCTCTCTCTCTCTCTCTCTCTCTCCTCTCTCTCTCTCTCTCTCTCCTTCTCCTCTCTCTCTCTCTCCCTCTCTCTCTCTCTCCCTCTCTCTCTATTTTCCTCCCTTCCATTCTCTTTTCCTAGACCTGAAATAGGCCCAGTCTCTCTACCGTCACTACCTGCCAATATTCCTCTTACTCACCCCTGGGGTTCACTCTGGGGATTGTTCGTTCCTCTATATTTCATCGGTCTTAATTCCTTTTCCCTTTTCATCTCTGTATGCTTTTGCGTTTGAAAGAGGATGCATTTGGCGGCACCGGCATACGTGTATGCCACAGAGAGATGGAAAGGTTGATTGACAGGTGTATACATTTTCGCGAGAGTGTGTCTTTCGGGTGAGTGCGTGCGCGTACGCCTTTCGCAAGCTGAACCATCGGTCTCATGGCTCAGACTCCGCCGTGTGCTCGACGAGACTCCTGAAGTTGCACTAACAATTAACCATTTTTCTTTCCTGGATTTCAGGCTCGCGGAAGCCGACACAGACATAGC
>NW_020872174.1:128543-136043 GCF_003789085.1 Penaeus vannamei
TCGCCGGACTGCAACCGAGCTCAATCCTGAAAGTTTTAACATGAAACCTAAACATACTTCGCACCATCCTCCCGTACAACACCAACCCAATGACTTAACAATGCAAATCAAGTGCCTTACCGCGCCAAATCATAAAACGGGGATTCAGTTCAGTTAGATTGCGAAGAGATGCTTCACCCAGGCCTTTTCTCTAGAGTGGCCCGGCCAGTGTCAACTATTTCTAGTTAACTCATGTGCAAACGGGGAAGCAACATCCGCCACTTTATTACAGTGCAGAGTAGAACGGCGAGGGAGGGACTTCGACAGGAACGTCGATCGGCAATAGAGCGTCAGGGAATCGAGATCGTGAGGTTCGACCACTGCTTGCCAACAGATGCGAAAGAGAGGTTGGCCTTAGTGCAGGTGAATGAGAGGGGTCTTGTCTTGTTTTATTGTTAAATGTAGATGTATGACCCCCAAGAGACTCCCCGGGTGCCAGGGCGGAGTGGTGATGAGCTAGACCCTGTGTCTTGGTCTGTCTGTCGTCTCCATCCTCCTCTCTGTCTGACGAGATGTGTCTTTGTATGCGATGGCTCCACTTGAGGCAGGTGCTTGCTCCTGCCCACTGGAGTGCGAGATTCATTTATCCGTGACAAAGGGGGGTGACTTCACAGGGCTTGCTCGAGGTGGAGATTTAGGTCGCCCGGAAGGCATTCATATTGGGTCAGTTCGTCTTGGGTGTGGAAGGTGCAAAGCAGTTGCTTCCTTTAGTGAATGTAGACCCAGGAAGACTTCGACAGAAAAGCACAGCCTTTATTTCAGCCAGGGACAGATATGTAGAATGATATTTTATATATATATATATATATATATATATATATATATATATATAATATATATATATATATATATATATATATATATATATATATATATACACGCACATATCTATGTATGTATGTTTGAGAGAGAGAGAGGGTATGTGTGTATGTGTGTGCATGCACGGACCTTCTGGTAGCTGCCGTACCGACATGTTCTAATTAAATCTGCTTCCATGTGCCATGTTAGTGGCTGGGTTGGGCTTCTTTTTGCAAATAGGAGAGCAATAATGCCCAATGATCACTGGCTAACAACGGGACAACTTTCGCAGTGCTTGGGAGTGTGTGGATTGTACAGAGATATACAATCTAATTTGCCGCCTAGGTAATGAGTGTGACAGTAACCTCTGTGATAACTGAATATTATAGTACTAAGAATAAGTACAAAGCAAAACTCCAAGGTTTTAATGTCACATTCTCAATATTGGGTTTACTTTAAGAACTTATTTCTCAATATCATTCATAATTTGTAACAAAATCACATTCAGACCTTTAAAAGGGTTTTCAAACAGGTTACTTCAAAATTTAATCAATACTCTTGTTACAGAGAATGATGGAAATAGGTAACTGCCAAGGTTAAATTAAATTTACATAGAAAGTCGAAAATTTAATAATGGTTAATCAATTCAGTAAAATCACCACCAATACACATTTACAAGAAAGAAATATTAGAACAATAACAAAACAATCAGGCGATGAGTCTAGGTTTATCATAAAACTTATCAGTAGCCATGATAATACCTTGACTTGTGGCTAGAATATACAAAATGCAGTTTATTATTGTAAGACTACCTTGAGCATACACTCAAATTCCAAATCTTCAAAAAGAACCAATAACTGGCTAAAATCCTGAACACTACACAAAGCACGTCCGTCTTAACCGCCAACCAACAACAATCTGCCGGTCGGTTGTAAACAGAGACGATCATCGCTTTACTTGACTGGCATATGTAATTTCTTTAGGAAAATCTATATACTAAAGACTGCGTTTTCTTATTATCAAAGTTATATGCTCAATAAAGGCACAGCTTTTTATACATCACTATAAACACTGAAATTCAATATTATACATTATACATTCAATATACAATTTACTCAAATATCTGGTTACAGCCTTTATTGCCTATGTAACTAGTAATATCAGGAACAGATTTATTGTTAATCTATTTGTTAGCGGATGGCAAAAAAATACAGAGTACCACGACTTCTGACAACTGATTACCCATCAGTAGAATACCAATACAAATACACATGAAAATGAGTCTTTTCAAAGGGCATAATAGGTGTATGGGATCATTGATGATTTGGAGATAATCATAATAAGCCTTACCGTTTTTATCTATTGTGATTCCCTCCAAGCTCAGGAGAGGATGACAGAGAGAGGGATTCAGTTCAGTTCAGCTTCGCCCGGGACTTTTCTCTAGGGTGGCTCGGCCTGTGTTAACTTTTTCTAGTTGACTCATGTTTTCTTTGAGCTGTATGCTTAGCGCGGAGGCTGGATTGCAAGCAAGCGATCCAGCTGCCACGGCGTATGCATTTGGCCTACCCGAGAGAGAGAGAGAGAGAGAGAGAGAGAGAGAGAGAGAGAGAGAGAGAGAGAGAGAGAGAGAGAGAGACAATTATCATTTATGTCCTATCAGTGGTTCATAAGGCGCCAAGTTATCGACAGCGCCCTCGTCTCCAGGGCGGGCGAGGACCCATCTCGGATGCTGGTGGAGGAAGAAGTAGTCGTGGTTGTCCCTCCGGTAGAAGGAGAAGCCCTTGCTCTCCACCAGACGCACGAAGGCCTGGCTGTCCTCTGGGTCTCCTGACGTCCAGTGCTCCACCACCAGCACCTGCGGGAGGAGTTGAGGTGCAAACAGTTCCTTGGGAGCCTTTGGATAATCTAGCACAATGTAAGTTTTGCACAGTCTGTCTTCATGTAAACAGGACACAGTTATTCATGGAAAAGATCACGTTTGTTAGTTATATGTAACAGGGCACGTTTGTTATCTAGAAGGAACAAGGCACGTCTATTATCTACATGTAATATCTCTGTATAACAGGGTACGCCTGTTATCTCTATGTAGGACAGACGACACACTATACCCCCTATCCTTTGTCTGAAAAAAAAATATTTCTATATATAGTCAACACAGGAGCCGTCAACGGATCTGACCTCGACGTGCACCCTGTCGAACGGGAACCACTGCAAGACGGGCACTTCGGCGTTCTCGATGTCGAGGGAAAACAGGTCGATCTGGGTCACGTTGAGGGCGGAGAGAATGCTGATGGCAGGCACGCAGTTGACCTCCACCACTGAGCCGCTGTCGAGTCCTCCATTTTGCTAGGACATGGGAAAGAAAGGTTTGGTAGGATATGGGGAAGGAATTTTTTCACCATCGATTTCTCTCTCAACTTCTTTCTTTCTCGTTATCAGTCTCTCTCTCCTCCCTCTTTCACCTCCCCCTTTCCCCTCTCTCTCTCTCTAACACACACACACACACACACACACGCACACTCACTCACTCTCTCACACACACACATCTCTCTCTATATATATAGTTCATCAAATCAAAATTCTCTCTCGTTCACTACTTCCCTCCTCTCCTCTCTTATTTTCTCTCTCGCTCCCTACCTCCCTCTCTCCCTCCCTCCCTCTCTCCCACCGGAACTCGCACCAACCCGACTACTGCCATCCGAAAGTGGGATCGTGTCCTTACGTAGTTCTCCAGGTGTTCCTTCAGAAGACCACTTCGGGACGCTGCGATGAGACTCTGCCAGGGGTCAGCGCCCGTGTGGACCCAGAACTCTGTCTAGAAGGGACACCGAGAGTCTTAGTAGGAGGGTGGTTAATGAGTCAAAGTTAAGAGGGTGGTTAATGTGGCAATGTATTGTACCTACAGATCATGCGTGACTGGGAAGGCGAATTTATCCCATGCCATTCTTATATATGCTGTTTATATGTATATAATATATACCCACACACACACACACATTTATATACATATTATATATACACATATATGTGCACAAAGCATTCAGTAAAACTCCTATAAATGAGCCAAAAAATAAATTCACACTCATCTGAACTGGAAGTATTTAAAAAAAGATATTATTACTAAATCACTGAACCATCCTCACAGCGTTGCATTAACGTACATCAACGGAGTCAAACATATCTTTTTTTTCAAAGAGAGTATTGCCAAACCTCCGAATCACCTTCACTGGGTAAGGCTTGGTGCCGAGGCAGAGGTCCGTGGCCCACGCCCTCCTGTGGCGCGTGAGGAGCGACTCGAAGAACACGGGGTTGGGCTCCACCAGGAGGCCGGTCCAGCCCAGGTCCCTCTCCAGGAAGAACGTGTTGGACTGGTAGTAGCCGTCCAGCGCCCCCGCCTCCAGGAAGAAGCCGCCGCGCTGGAAGGGACGGGAATCAGTGAGAGGCGTTGGAAACATATCCGGAAATGAGCGAGTGCATTATTATTCATGGTTAATTGGTATTTTTCTTTCTCTTTCTGTCTCTATCTCTATCTCTCCCTCTTTCTTCCTATCGCTTTCTTTCCATGTCCCCTTGTCTTCCTGTCTCATCCCCTACCACCCTTTTTCTTCCCCCTCTCTCTCCTCCATTTCCCCTCCCTCTCTTCTCCCTCTTTCTCTCCTTACCTCTCGCCTCTCCTCCCTTCCCTCTTTCTCTTTCCCTCCCTTCCACCTCCGCCCATCTTCCCATCTCTCTCCCTCCGCCTTCATCTTCCCTGCCCCTTCCTCCATCCCTCTCCCCTCTCCCCCCTTTCCTCTTTCTCTTTCCCTCCCTTCCACCTCCCCCATCTTCCCTCCTCCTCTCTCCCTTTCCTCCATCCCTCTACCCCTACCCCCTTCTCTCCCCTCCCTCCCTTCCCTACTCACCTTGCCCCGTAGCACATCCAGAATTCCCTGGTGAACCCTCTGCCAGTACTGAAGCCTCGTGAAGTCGACATTCTTCCCGAGGTCGAGGTTATAAGGCAGGTCTGAAGGAGGATGTAGGTGCTCCTCCTTGACCCACGCTATCACTCTCGGGTCCTCAGCCTCGAGGGGTCCTGCGAGGCGGATTTTCCAGTCTTGGTAGCGTCCTCCGACTGGATTTTCGAAGTACCTTTTTTTTTTTTGGGGGGGGGGGAGATTGGAGCGATAGGATTAGGATTTGAAGGATTAGTTAGCGTTTGGTCGTCGATTCTGGGATTGGTCTGAGGTTGTGATTATGAAAGGGCAAAGCAGTTATATATATTTTTATATGAATATCGTTATGATATATTTCATGATCATAATTGGAACGAAAAGATGAACTTTTCACTCTCGATTATTGATGATAATTATGCAGGCGAAGAGAAGCTAACTTTGGTGATTTTATTTATCAATATCATCATCGTTAAGGCTTATTGCAATGGTTAAAATGACGGTGATACTATTTGTATTGACGTAAATGATACTGGCAATTATGGTAAACACTCATTTCACTATCGTTGTGCTAATTATCTGTCTTTTCTTATCAATATCTTCCTATCAGGATTATCACCGTTATTCACACCAATGCTACGATAATTCTCATTATCTTCATTACCACATTCCCAACAAGAAAAAAATCGTTTCTAAAGTCAACTAAGAGTCAAAACATTACCTAATAAATCTATGAGTTAAAAATGATTCTACGATAAGTAAATTCCATATCTACTTGGTGTCCGTCCGTTGCAAATATCTGTACGAATATATCTATATCGATATGCCTTTGCTATCTCCACATAAACGTATATATTTATGTGTATGCATGCCCTGTCCACATGCACCTATACATGCAAGTATGAACATATAGCAGAAAGAACGATATCTTGGATGGCTGTTCTACAGGGGTGTTCAATATCTTAACATGTAGATTGTTAAAATTTGATAATTTTTCACGCTCCTCGCTACCCTTCTCTTTCGCTGTTTCTCTCGCTCTATTTTTATTCCTTGTTCTCCTCTCTCTCTCTCTCTCTGGTTTTCTTTCTCTCCCCTTTTCTCGTTTTCTCTCGATCTTTCTCTCTCTCTTCATCTCGGTTTCTCGGGTTCTCTCCCTCGTAATCCCATTCTCACTTTGTTTTCTCTCTCTCCATCACTCTCCTTGTACATTCTCTCTCCCGCTCTCTGTCTGTCTAGTTCACATCCCGCAGGCTCCGATATACTAGCAGTCTCTGCATCAATATTGAGAAATGCCAAAGCAATTTTTCACAGAATGAGACTATTTTCACTGTATATGACAAATTATCAACACCATTGCCCGTGCAGACCGATGTGGTGCGTTTTATCCTACTCCCAAGTATTGCATTGCTGACATTTTTTTTCTTGCTTCTGTTGTAGAGGTTGGAGCACCTACAGGTAACCCGGTCCATTAGAGTAAGCATTCAGTAATGATGAATCAGTTGAGAGAGCTCTAATAAAGCTACAGTGTGTGCAGTCCTCTGGGGAGCACATAGAGAAAATACCATAAATTCGCTCGCTGGCAAGTGGTACTCAGATGCTACAGGCTATGAGCTACTACTCCTTCCTCCAAATACAAAAAGACATACCGAAGTCATACTGCACATATTAAGACTAAGTTACCCATGCGCTTGGCAAATTGTTGATGACGAGACTGCCAGGTTATGCAAACACTAACGCCACCCTGTTACATGCAGAATTATGAACACCCACAATTTCTAAGACAGGGACCACCCACCACAGACGCCGGGCTGGTAAAAGGGGTTTGCCACATGCTTACTCCGTGGCAGTTGGATCGCTTGCTCGCAATTCAGCCACCCCGATACAGTTCAAAGAAAACACATGTTAACTAGAAATAGTTGACACAGGCCAGGCCACTCTAGAGAAAGGCCCGGGCGAAGCATGACCGCAAATCTAACTGAACTGATTTTTTCTCTCTCTCCCTAGTTCTATCGTTATCTTTGAAGCTAATTTATTGATTGCTTTCTCGTCTTTTCTCTTACTCTTTTTCTCGCCCTTATTTCCTCTTGCTCTCGATATCACTCATTTTCTTCCTATTGTCCTCACTCTTTCTCCCTCGTGCTCTCACTCTCATTCTCGCATATTTTCTTGCTCTTTCTCTTTTTTTCCTCGCACATTCTCTTGCTCTTTCCCTTACCTTTTCTCCCTCGTTCCCGCACACTCTATCTCGTTCCCAGCACAAATCCCTTCACACACATACTGTCTGTCTCTATCCAACACCAACCTCTATCCCCGCGAACAGGCGAAATTGGGCGAAACTGGCTGCGAACTTGGCCCCTTACTTGGCCACTGATGTCAAGGCCATTTCCGAAGAGCAGATTCAGCGTCAGGAAGCAACCGGCAAGCATCAGCAGAAATCCACGCCATGGTTTCGAACACACTGACTGGGCCATGCAGGGAATATGGCGGACGGATTGAAACATTACTGAACGGCGGGAGGATGCAGCGTTGCAGAGCGGCATATAAAAATAAAGTCACAAACGAGGAGAGGAAGTAAAGAATGGAAAGAGTTGTATTAATAGAAATTTCTTTGATATCTTTCCTTCTGCGTTATTCTTGGTCGCCTCTTTGTTTTCCTTTGTGCCTTGTTTTCGTGATTTTAAACTTCGTTCTACTCGTTTGGAGACTTTCGTTAGTCTAGACAGCATTGCATTTA
>NW_020872174.1:146043-148543 GCF_003789085.1 Penaeus vannamei
CCAATTGTTTCCAAACATATGAAATATATTTACCAAAATACGCCTAACGTTGATCATGAAAATATCTGTTCTCTTGAGTAATATTCCCTCAAGAACCAAAAGCAAAGATATTTACAAACACTTCGGCCACATTAGTTCCGAAGTGTGAGTTATATTCCGACAAACCTGTAAACAATCGTAATAGTTTACCGCGAAAGAATCGTTTAACGTAAACAGTTTTGTTTTGGAGGGAAAACAGACGTGTTCATAGTTAGCCTTGGTGTCCAAAGACCTCTGTAAGATGAGGCCCATGAGCACAGAGAGAGAGAGAGAGAGAGAGAGAGAGAGAGAGAGAGAGAGAGAGAGAGAGAGAGAGAGAGAGAGAGAGAGAGAGAGAGAGAGAGAGCGAGAGAGAGAGAGAGAGAGAGAAGAGAGAGAAAGAGAGAGAGAGAAGTTTTAAAATTACATTATCTGGCAGTTCCAGAGGAAAACAGGATCAGTATGATCAAAATAAGGTCACGACCCAAGCGTTTACTGTCCTAGAGCGGTTCGTCTCCTACCGTAGCGACCTCGTTTTCATAGTTGCCAAATGTCGCTAGCCTCTGTGTAAGGCCTTCGCCGTCTCGGGTCATAGGGGTGGCCAAGTGGTTTGGTGACCCCGTTTTCATGTTACTTCCCTTTGAGTGGGTCGTTTCGAGACAGATGTTAGACGGCAAGGGTTTTGCACTCATTATTTTTATTATTGCAGTATATAACGGTCACACCGAACTACTCATGACAGCAAAATACTCATGGACAAGCTACAATATGTATGTGTGCATGTGTATGTATGTATGTGTATGTATGTGTGTGCATGTGTATGCTATGCATGTGTAATGTATGTATGTGTGTATGTATGTAGTGTGCATGTGGTAATGTATGCATGTGTGAATTGTGTATGTAATGTATGTGTGCATGTGTAATGTATGTATGTTGTGCATCGCGTGGCGTGTGTATGTATGCGTGCATGCGTGTGTATGTATGTGGGCATGTGTGTATGCATGTGAGCATGTGTATATGCATGTGTGCATGTGTATGCATGTATATAATGTGTGCTGTGTTATGCATGTATGTATGTGTGCATGTGTATGCATGTATGATGTGTGCATGTGTATGCATGTATGTATGGTATGTGTGCATGTGTATGCATGTAATGGTAATGTGTGGGCATGTGTATGCATGTATGTATGTGTGCATGTGTAATGTGTGCATGTGTATGCATGTATGTATGTGTGCATGTGTATGCATGTATGTATGGTATGTGTGCATGTGTATGCATGTATGTATGTGTGGCATGTGTAATGCATGTATGTATGTGTGCATGGTATGCATGTTATGTATGTTGTGCATGGTATTGTATGACATGTGTATGCAATGTATGTGTGCATGTGTATGTATGTATGTGTGCATGTATGTGTGATGTGTATGTATGTATGTGTGCATGTGTATGTATGTATGTGTGGCTATGTGTATGTATGTATGTGTGCATGTGTATGTAATGTATGTGTGCATGTGTATGTATGTAATATGTATGTGTGCATGTGTATGTATGTAATGTGTATGTGTATGCATGTATGTATGTGTGGCATGTGTATGTGTGTATGTGTGCATGTGTATGCATGTATGTATGTGTATGTATGTGTATGCATGTATGTAATGTGTGCATGTGTATGCATGTATGTATGTATGTTATGTGTAATGTGTGCATGTGTATGCCATGTATGTATGTGTGCATGTGTAATGCATGTATGTATGTGGCAATATATGCATGTATGTATGTGTGCATGTGTATGTATGTATGTATGTGTGCATGTGTATGCATGTATGTATGTGTGCATGTGTATGCACATATGTATGTGTGCATATGTATGCATGTATGTATGTGTTGCATGCATGTATGTGTGCATGTGTATGCATGCATGTGTGTGCATGTGTAATGCATGCATGTATGTGTGCATGTGTATGCATGTATGTATGTGTGCATTGTATGCATGTATGCATGTGTATGCATGTATGTATGTGTGCATGTGTATGTGTTGTATGTTGTGATGTGTAATGCATGTATGTATGTGTGCATGTGTATGTGGCATGTATTGTATTGTGCATGTGTATGCATGTATGTGGTGCATGTGTGTATGTATGTATGGTGTCATGTGTATGCATGTATGTATGTGTGCATGTGTATGCATGTATGTATGTGTGCATGTGTATGCTGTATGTAGTATGATGTGTATGATGTATGTATGTGTGCATGTATGTATACGTGCTGTATGTATGTGTGCATGTATGTATGCGTGCATGTATGTATGTGTGGCATGTGTATGTTATGTATGGTGTGCATGTATGTGTGTGCATGTGTATGTATTTATGTGTGGCATGTGTAAATGTATGTAATGTGTGCATGTGTAATGTATGTATGTGTGCCATGTGTATGTATGTATGTAATGTGTGCATGTGTAATGTATGTAATGTGTGCATGTGT
>NW_020872174.1:151043-171076 GCF_003789085.1 Penaeus vannamei
TAAGCTGAAAAATATCTCGCCTACAAGACCTACTTGATTATCACTCACTAAACTGGAATAAACAAAGTGTCCCTGTCATATAGCTACTGGCGCCATAACACTATTTATCATTACCAGTTTTGACTGAATCTGAAAAGGTGACAATGGCGTAAAATATATATATATATATATATATATATATATATATATTATATATATATATATATATTATATATTATATATTGGGGGCCAGAGAATGAAAAAGGTTGGGAACCCCTATGTAACGGCTGAGAAGGACGTAAGTATACACTATTTGGACATAAATCAAAACCATAACAAGATTCGTCCCCCAACTTCTACTACTTCGTCAATATCTGCGAACACTTTGCATGTTGGCCTAAGGCTATGACACTAGCCTGAATGTGTAAATAAACCGGCTATCCTACTACTGACTTGGTTCTTGTGACTCTCTCCTCCCTTGCCTCTTTCGTTCTTTCGACCTGTAACCGCTTGTCTCAATAAACCTGCAGTCACTTTTAACACAATTAGAATCTTTAAAGTACCTAGATATTATATATGTCTCTTTAACCTTGCAATATTTCTTACCACATTAACCTTCTTTCATCCTTGGCAAATTTATAAATATTTCATGAATGGCTACCCTGTATATCTGCTTCCCAAAGCTACCTAATCCTATTAAGAGTCAAGAGCAAGTTACCTTAAACTATGTTAACTGAATAACATTCGCGCAAATTTCAAGTATTCCTAACGTCTTTGGAAATATTAACCAATTACTTTACGAAACCGTATATAGGAAGTTTCAATGTCAACGTAGTGACGATTTTGTCATTCTATGAATTGACAAACAGAACCTGTACAGTGATTGCAGTGTCAACAATGCAATTACATATACTCCATTGTGTTTAACAGTAACAAAATGATTGTGTGTCACGAAGCAAGTTTTAAATGTCAATATACAGTATGAGAATACCTGAATATGACAAATAGCTTACCTCAGTTAGCATTACGGCGAAACTGCTAATAAATATTAGTTGCTTGACTGAATAGGACTTCACTGCAGCTTTATTTATCACAGAACTAACACCAAGAACTGTCCGTTTTCCGTGAACATCAGCAAGGTACTGAGTAAAAACACTCAGCCACGTGCGTTGAACCACTACTTCCCACGCAGCCAATCACAGCGCCATTTAGAGCCGCCAATCACCGCGTTAGCTCCAGCGCCAATGCGTCGTGTTGGTCAGTTTCTCGTCGTTTTCTTGTTTTGCGCTGAACAATGCGTTTGTTGGGCGATATCAAAGAGGATAGTAGTAGGTTCTTCAAACGTTTTTTTTTATCACGAGCCTGTTTCATTTCGTACAGTGCCTTTACGGCTCAAGGTATCCATTCTTGTGACTTTTTCTCTCAACCCGATATCATTATTATATATATATATATATATATATATATATATATATATATATATATATATATATATGTGTGTGTGTGTGTGTGTGTGTGTGTGTGTGTGTGTGTGATATATCACACACACACACACACACACACACACACACACACACACACACACACACATATATATATATATATATATATATATATATATATATGGCGATCCGTACTTTAAAGAACCCTGGGATAGTTTACTCCAACGTGGAATGACATAACTTCATTGTAATGAGATGATGAGAAAATATCCTTCGAACGCCTGCAATTCTATCTTTTGGTTTACTAACCGAGGGAAGCTAGGTTCTGATACCAGTGCCTGGGCATGTCTACTCCTCTGTAAAAAAAAAAAAAAAAAAAAAAACTATTTATTCACGGAAATATTACGTCCCACAGTTGCTGTTTTTTTTTTAATGTTAAAATTAGGTCGTAGGCCCCAGCACCTGAAACGGTTGTTTTACGATATCTCACCATTTATGTTCTATGCTTTTCTTGAAATATACATATCCTTCTTTGGTGTGTATATCATTTTACAACTATCTGCACATGTACATGTATGTATGCATATGCATACATGTCCACATGTATGCACACTAAACCACTGGATGATGCGGTATAATAGCCAATTCCTTTACGCACCCATTTTGACCCCAACATGCTGATACCAGCATACCAGTACTCACAGCTGAATGGACTGAGAGGGGCGACCGAGTGCGAACCTACCACTACCAGTAAGTTATAACATGTATAAATGTAAACAAACACATGCGTGTAAAAAAAAAAAAAAAAAAAAGCAGTTTGAAATTAAGTGATTCCCACATTACCGCATTACTAACCTGTTCGTCACATCGATCTGTTTTTCATAAGGGGTTAAAATGGTCGCATTTATTATTTTGACAACTTCCAAAACCGATTGTCATATACAGGCGGTATTCCCACGTACCCTATGACGTGTGAGGAACAGTTCCCTGTGTTCCCCGTTACCAATATGAGGCAATTAAGATCCCGGTTGCCTATGATCCCCAGTGTTCATTTCACTCGAAATTGTCCACGATAAAGAGAGAGAGAGAGAGAGAGAGAGAGAGAGAGAGAGAGAGAGAGAGAGAGAGAGAGAGAGAGAGAGAGAGAGAGAGAGAGAGAGAGAGGAGAGAGAGAGAGAGAGAGAGAGAGATGATGAGAAAGAGTGAGAGGGCGAGAGAAAAGCCATTCCACTCGAAATTGTCCACGTTCCCCGTGAAATTCGCTCGTTTTCCATGTCCTAGAGAATTGGCCCTTATACCTAAGCTACATTGATAGATGATTTTGGATTCCTTTACCATTCAGGTACAGGTGAATATAGCATTATTTGTGGAAAATTCGGTGGGTTTAAGTGAATATGTAGTGTGTGTAGTTAGTCTGCCTATGGGGTGGTTGCGAGTTCACTTGTAGGCCTGTAATAGGTTACTTAATTTTAGTCTGTCTGTCTCCCCACTCTCTCTTTCTTTCTCTCTCCTCTCTCGCTCTCCCTCCCTCTGTCTGTGTTTCTCGCCAAGCTGATTCATCCACGCAGCCACGACCAAGCGGGAAGCAGCACCATTGCGCTGACCAATCTCGACATGACCTCACTCGCCCCGACAACCGTGCATCTTGCCGGCCTCTCCTCTTTCGCACCACACCTAAAGGAACGTATTATATATATAAATAAATAAAAACATTTGTGTATATATATATATATATATATATATATATATATATATATATATATATATATATATATATATATACATATATATATATTATATATATAAAACATATAGGTATGTGTATATATATATGTGTGTGTATGTATGTGTGTGTGCGCGTGCGTGTATGTGAATGTTGTATGCATACATACATACATACCAACATATAGATAAATATATATATATATATATATATATATATATATATATAATGTTACAAACAGGTGTATTATAACAATCTGAGTGTGTTTGCGTTCGTGGCGCCGAAAGCCCCGCCAAAATATGTGGACGTTCGGGGCGCCGAAAAGCCCGCCAAAATACGCAGTTGTGTGATTGGCTGCCCGCAAGTGAGACGAGATTCCGGCGCCGTGATTGGCTCCCAGAGGTGAGTGGCGGGCACGTGGAATGCGAGCACGTTCTGGCTGTAGCTGCAACTTGAAACGTATTATTTACTGAAGAAAGTGTCTGTGATTATCCTGCTGTGTTTTAATCAAAGTGGATTTAATGTGCCGGAGCGGTGAGTGTGTATAGGGTGACCGAATTTCATTATGTGACGTTCTTAGAAATAAACTGTGGAATGCTATGTGCTTGTCTTTAAACATCCCCGCTAACATTATTCAATGCCCAGTGTCCGTGAACACTCGTCAAAGGCTGCTCACCGAATCCAGCAGGACAGTAAATGAGTGCAGCACCCTGACAGGTAGTGATTTGTTTTAAGACACTCAGTACTGATGAACCTGTCTGTGTGCATGACCTGTCTACCTGGGTAGAGCGCTGCCCCATCACTGGGCGCTAGGATGAGAAGGTTACGTGACATTGGTGTCAGGAGTGGGATTCAGTTGATAAAAGTAAGTCCTTTATACTGGTGGAACGCAATGGCTGGCAACATGGCGGACGACAGGACAGAAGGCACGCAGGAAATGGCGGGAGAGAAGGTAGTGGTGTCTACAGGAGAGGCAGCAGGCACACCATCCCCACCATCCCCTGTCGCAAAAGGGATGGATTTGGACATAGTTATACGAATGCTGGCACAGGCACGAGAGGCCATAGAACAACAGGCAGCACAGGCCACTGAAGAGAGAGCACAGCAGCAAGCAGCGCAACAGTTACAGGTAACGAGCAAATTAAAGGACGCAACAATGGAAGAGCTGGATACGGTGGAAACACGGGTGAGAGAATATACGAACGATGCTTGTGCTCGTGTGAAGTGGGAGGTGAAAAGGGGTGGAGGACCCACTGGAGGAAATGAGACACCAGCTGACATCAGTGACAAGGGAGGTGGAGGACTATCGGCAAGAGATGACCACGCTTGACGTTACATCGACAATTTAAACATCAGTGCAGGGCCATGTATTGGTTGAGTGTAATGCTGTACCATGGGCTGCACAGGATCAAAACCCGACCGAAGTGGCATCACCTCCCAGGTCTCAACACCACGTGATTGAGGAGAGGGGCTCACCTGTCCCTCCCCTCTTCCCCTCATCACCGCCGAATACAGTGTGCGTTCCTAGGGACCAGTTTGGTATAACGGATGTGGCACGGGCGGCCATAATTGAAAAGCGGCTGGCCGAGTATGATGATAAAGTCTCATGGAATGCGTTTCAAGCCCAGTTTGAGACTGCAGCTAAGAGGCAAAGCTGGAATGATGAAGAAAAGGCATACCAGCTTATCATCAGCCTAAAGGGTGCGGCTGTAAAGGTGTTGGAGTACTTGACTGCCGCCCAAATGCAATCATATGCCTGTATAGTGAGGGCCTTGCAACGCCGATTTGGCCGTCGCCAGCAGCCGGAAGTGTACCGGGCTCAGCTCAAGGCACGGACAAGGAGGCGGGATGAGCCCCTTCCACAATTGGCACAAAATATCGAGGTGCTGGTGCGTGGAGCATATCCAATGACCACAGAAGAGACCATTGACATGCTAGCCAAGGACAGCTTTGTGAACGCACTGAATGACAAACAGCTTTAGGTCCATGTGAAGCAAGCAGGAACGCAGAACATGCAGGAAGCGTTGGCGCGTGCGGCTGAATTTGAGGCTTTCTTGCTCACCACTACTCTGAGTTATCCTACACATCACTACGGGAGAGAGATGGCGAGTAGGGCTGGAGAGTAAAAGGCCATGAGGTGCCTCTAATCCTGGGAGAACATGCCCCAGTGGTACAGGAAGAGCCGAGGCAAGGGAGGACACAGAAGACTGTGAGCAGGCAACATACTCAGAATAAGGCCATGTACGCAGTCACCAAACTCGCATACCCCACTACCACTTCATCCCCTGTGACAACCATTTCTATCACCTCCATCTTCACACAGGATGCCCTAAAGGCACAGGGAGAGGAGGCTAAGCTAGTAGTAGAACGGGAAGTAGTACCAAGCCACCTGGAAGACCTAATTCAATGGAGCGTCAAGTATCTAACTAGTGAGCAGGTAAGAAGAGTGCAGCAGTTGCTCATTTAGTATGCAGATGGGTTTAGCCAGGGAGATATGGACTTGGAACGCACCTCGATGGTGAAACATCTCATCTATACCCGTGATACCTCTCCCATCAAGCAGCCGCACCGTCGACTACCACCAGCAAAGAGAGGAGATGCAGTGCGCAGTACAGGAGATGGCAGAGGCTGGCATTAAAGAACGTTCAAACAGTTTTTGGTGCTCCCCGGTGGTACTAGCGACGAAGAAGGACGGCAGCAAGCGTTTTCGTGTTGACTATCGAGCGCTGAAAGCTGTCACCGTCAGCGATGCCTCTATATTCCTGGGTCATGTGGTGGGCAGGTAAGGAGTGCGGACAGACCTTTTGAAAGTGTCGACAGTGGAGAGCTGGCCAGTGCCAAGGACTGTAGCCGAGCTGAGAAGCTTCTTCGGGACTGTGCACATATTACAGGAGATTTGTGCAAGGCTTTGCCACAATAGCCGCACCATTACATCAGCTAACAAGGAAAGGAGTGACCTTTGTGTGGGGCGAGGCATGCCATCAAGCCTTTGTAGCATTGAAGCGAGCTCTGGTAGAGGCACCAGTATTGCCATACCCGGATCCCAGCCTCCCACACATCCTAGACACAAATGCCAGTCAGGAAGGTGTAGGCGCAGTCAGGAGTACGTGATAGCCTACTACAGTTCCAAGTTTTCCAAGCCTGAGAGAAATTATTTAGTCACTCGCAAATGGCATGAAAGGACTCTTCTACTTCCATCACTACCTATATGGGGCACAGTTTACCATCCGTACAGACCACGCTGCCCTGAGATGGTTAAAGACTATAAAAGAGCCAGAAGGCCAGTTGGCAAGATGGCTTGGGACGCTGGAACAGTGCAATTACTAGGTGGTGCATCGTGCTTGCGTGTTCATAGCAATGCTGATAGCCTCAGCTGC
This sequence comes from Penaeus vannamei, assembly GCF_003789085.1. NCBI lineage: Eukaryota > Metazoa > Arthropoda > Malacostraca > Decapoda > Penaeidae > Penaeus > Penaeus vannamei. The sequence goes on from NW_020872174.1 coordinate 157,565, forward strand.
CACCCTTGTGAGCCTGATTGTAATCACTGCTCTCGTCGCGATTCTGAGATTACTTGTCGGAAGCTGGTGGTTAGCGAGAGTATAGCAGAGGCTGATGAGAGGACCAGCAGAAGTACCAGGACCTGGCACCAGTTATACAGTGGCTAGCAGCAGGCAAGAAACGGCCGCAGTGGGAGGCCGTATCCCCAGAAAGCCCAGCAACAAATTAACTTGTGCAACAGTGGGAGGCATTGCGCCTGGAGAATGGTGTATTGCAGCGGAGTTGGGTGGATGCTGCTACCGGAAAACAACAGTGGTTAGTAGTGGCACCACTGTCTCGCCGTGAGGCACTGCTGAAGGAGGTGCGCAATGGGAAGACCAGTGGCCACTTAGGGATCAAGAGGACAATGGAGAAGCTGCGGCGGCGCATGGGTACTGTGCTGTGACCTGTGCACCCCTGCAACTGTACCAGGCTGGGGCACCCAAGGAGCGCATGGCCGGGGACATTGTTGGTCCCTTTCCTTGCACTGAAAGGGGAAACAAGTATATCTGTGTGGCCATGGATTACTTTTCCAAGTGGCCAGTGACTGCGTATTTTATTCTTGAAGAATGCGGTCTTTAAGACCAAAAAAATACCTGCTGCCTTATATACCCATTCGTATCTTAAAAACTAAAGAAAACACCGCTTGCATCGGAGTTAAAGTATTTCATTATATATATTTAACTTGTCGTTCTTAACTTGGTTATTTTTCATTGTCTTTTAAACTTCTGGTTGTTTTTCATTATGCCTTTTAAACTTTCGGGTATATTTCATTTACTTTAAAGCTGTGGTTATTATTTATCATAGATTTTCTTCTTGCAGTTATTGTTCATTTTATGTTTTATGCAATATTTTAAAGTTGATATCTTTTAAGCTTGCGGTCTCTAAAAAAGAAGGTTTCTGCGCCTGCTTTGATTCCGGCAACAGTTTGTTTACATTTTGCTGCTCAATCCATCCTGGTTCGAATTCAAGAGGTTTTTATACATGCTGTGTTAGTATTTTTGTGGGTATCTCAGGCAGTTTTTTGAGAAATAGCATCTTTTAGAACATTGTAGAATGAGGTTTACATTTTTTTTTGTGATTTACGTCGTGTTTTATCAACAACATACAAGCAGGCAGAGACGAGGGGTGGAAATGAAAAGCATTGCATGTACTGCCGTGGGTGCAGGTCCAGTTTCATACGGCCTTCATTTAGACGAAGCGTAATATATGCAAACGATAGAGCGAGTGATTCGGTATTATTGGAAAAAAGGTGTCAACGTTGAATTGACCAAAACTAACCTGTATTATTGGAAAAAGGCATCACCATTGAATCGACCAAAACTAACCTTATAGCCTTGAAGATCTTTAATTAACAATTACTTTTCATTAAATAAACTTGTCTCGCAAATCAATAGTAACGAAGTTATTTAATTTTCAAAATAAATGAAAATAATAAAACTAGGTGAGATTCACACGGGAGCTGTGGGAATACTGACCAAATTCTCCACTGCCCATGCGCAGGGTCTCTCGTACCCGTACTGTTCCTGGTAATTCACCCGTGACGGCACGGCCAGTGTCACGATTTCATTGGTCAGTTGTTTGGTGGTTATTTTAATAGCCAGTGGAGAAAGAATTCATGAGGGAACAGTCTTGGTGTATCTCTCGTAGGACTAGGACGTGTTTATAGTACTGTCCTCGGGTGTGAGGTCCCCGGAATCCTGTGTTTACCTGCCCCTATCTGACCTCGGATAGGGAGCGGGTCACCCCCTACCAAGATATCAGCATTGCTAGTATTGCTAGTGGAAGTGGATCCCATAAGAGGGTAAGAAGTGATGGAAGCATAGACATGAGTGACAAGAATGGATGCGAACGGGAGAAGAGGATGAAGAACGACGGAAACGAAGCAGCAGCCCAGAATGTTGCTGATGGGAACGACAGGAAAAGACTGCTATTTCCACAGGACTGCACCATGAGTTTCTTAGAAAAATTAAGGTGGGCCATGCAACTGGGCCGGGACCACGCTGATTTTGAGCCAGTGATGAAGGAAGGAAAAGAAAGGCCGTATCTCACGGTGCTGGCCAGGCGGTACAGACCCTGATGACTCAGGGATACAAGGGGACAATGATGACTGTCCCAAAGGCTGGGGAAAAGTTCACTAAGGTGATAATTTTCCGATATCCCACGATACTAGACCCGGACTTCCTACTGGACGTTAAGAGATTTATGTGGGTAAGGTGGTACACGTCCAGGGGCGAGGAGCGGAGTCAGCTCATTGCCCTTGTGAAGGGGGAAGTGCCAGAGAAGGTATTTATCTCTGGGTCGGGCTACAGGAGGGTGGCACCGTATGTAGAGCCGCCAGTCATGTGCCTCAAGTGCTGCAGATGGGGCCACAAGTCGTGGGCCTGTCAACAGGATGCTTGATGCAGGTTCTGTGGCAGGACACATGACTCAAGGGTCTGCCGGGCCAAAATTGAAAAGGGAAAAGGGTTATGCCTTGCTGCTGCAACTGCGGAGGCCGCCACAATGCCGGGTCTCCTGCATGCAGGGCGAGACCACAATTCAAGATTGCTTCGGCGTTCCCCAAGGAAGGAGTGGCAGAAAATGGAAAAGGGCCGGTCACCACGCGGCCAGAGGTGCCAAGGGAGAAGACAGCTGCAGCCCCTAATGCCTGGGTGCAGGGCCCACCACTGGTGGTGCCATCGCCAATGGCTTGTGATGACGGGCAGGACAGACAGGTCCAGGAAGTGAAGGAAGTGCTGCGGAGTAGTGGTGTGGATTTTTCTAAGGAAATATCCGAAATGACCAGGCTGTTCCAGACTCTGATACTCTGATACAGCGAAGAAACGGAAAAACAGAAAGAGGGTGAGGAGGCAACAAAAGAAACTCTGACTAAAGACACAGAAATGAAACAAACATGTATTTCTGCAAAGGAGCAAGATTCAGAAAGTGAGATAGTTATTAAAGGGAAGGAAAGAAAAATAACAGCAAGTGTGGAGTACAATGATCACGAAAAAACAAAATTTAAACAAAACTTGGCAAAGCTTAAAGATATGCTGGCAGAATGTAAGGGCAAGGTAAAGCATAGTGGAGCCTTATAACATTATTGTTTAGACTTCAGAGACAGGATTTCACAAAAATATGTACGACAAAGAACAGTTTGTTTACTGTATCCTCGTACACCTATATGTATAGATAACATGGGGACAACCTGAGTGCCTGTCCTTCGCAAATAAACAGCTGCACACACGGGTCACCAATGGTACCTCAAAGCTCATCTGTGAGTGTGCGTACGAACTTCCTTTTTTATAGACCATGATTCTCAATATTTTTATTTTTGTATTTTATGTTATTATCTGGTAATACACCTAATTTTTTGTATGAGAACTGTGAGCCCACACAGGGATTTATCAAGATAAGGGTGAGGATAACCTACGTTACTACATCCTTTTGAGATGTAACCTTTTGTCTCAATAAACTTGTCAAAGTCAAAGTCTGAATGATCATTTGTCAACTATGTCTCGCCATCAACAAAGTTACTTCTCCCTTCTCTATCGTATAACTCCTTTATTTTTGATTTGCAGAGCTTATTCCATAGATGAAAAGTGTCTTATTTAATGTCAAGGTAACCATTCCATATCTTTTTTTTACTCAATTCCTGAATGTTATATACTGTAAATTTTCCTTATTTTCACTGGTGACTTAATGTACAGTGCTTCGTGTGCGTATGAACGGCATGTGGAAGCGCCAATGCTGACTTTCTCCAACGCTCTCTCCTGCCGTTAATACCTGGAGGATTCTTTGTTTTCCTGGGTGGGGGTTAGGGGCGGCAGCCCCCTGTATTAAACAATATTGTGACTAAATCAATACCGTGATTACAGCAGAGAATGAGAATTCCATAGTGCACATGCATGATACCAAGAGTGGCATGACTCTGGTATGGAAAAGACAAACTAGCCATTTCCGATGGAAACGAACACCAGAATCAACCAAACCAAAAAAATAGAAATCAAACGAATCTAGTTTCATCCCGAAAAGTGATGGTGACGTCTTTTTCCAAATTTCCCAGAGATTCTAAGTAACTTTAACTTATCATCCACATACTTGAACCGCAACTCAAAAATATCTCTCCATCCATCTCCAACTCTCTCCAACTCTCTCCAACCCAACCCCACCCCCTAAAACCTAAAACCTAAACTAATGTAAAACTTAAAACCTAACCTAATTCTTAAAACCTAACATAATACTTAAATGCTAACCTAAAATCTAACCTAACCTAAAATTTAACCTAAAACCTAAAAGCTAACCTAAAACCTAAAAGATAACCTAAATCTTAACCTGAAATCTAAAACAACCTAAAACCTATAAACAAACCTAAAACCTAACCTAAAACTTAACCTAAAAGCTGAGATAAAACCTAACCTAAAACCTAATCTAAACCTAAATGCTAACCTAAAACTTAAAAGCTAATCTAAAACCTAAAAGCTAACCTAAAACCAAAAAGCTAACTTAAAACCTAACCTAAAACCTAATACTGCTAATAAGAAGAAATATTTATATTATAATATACCCTATTTTGATAATCTAATGTGATAACAAGACAAGGTAAATATTACAATAAATCTTGCTTATATCATCCCTACTTTTATTGTCATTGTATCATTTGTAAAGGCTGGTGACATTATTTGTATATTTGATATAGAACAGCAATAAAGATATAGGAGATGGCTCAATTAATGTTTGATGATTTATCAAAAGAGGTCTTGAAGATTTTCTTGTTACTTTCAATGCAGAATAATCTTCAAACTACAGCCAGTCTTTGCGCGGAACGACAAAATTAAAGACTGTCCTTACGTTTGTAAATTGAAAATATCAGTAAAATATTGGGATCACTTAAAATAATGTTTCACAGTAAATCAAACAGTGTCTGTTCAATACAAAAACTACTGAATCTTGGATATAGTCTTCATCTAGGTTAATGATCACCACAGCAGATACCTTAACTTTCAAGTATCGACAGAGCATATACATTTATCTGCTCATGCACAAATTTCCAAATCTAAGTAAGAAGATTTTAATAAGTCTGATCTGAGCAGATTTGGACACATTCTTAAAACATATGCAGTCGATAATTATATTCTCCACCTTGAACAACCAAGATTTGCCATCAGATAGATAAAAGAGGGTATTGATGTGTATGAATTTCGATTAGATTTTAATTTGCCACTAGCCTAATATTGTGCTTGTTGCCAACTCCCCAGGCCTATATCCATATTGAGATGAATTTGATAGAAAACTACAACTACTGCACTTCAGAATTTGGCACAAAGAAATCTTTGGGTTTAACCGTCCACAGCGGCGCATAGCCTCTATGGGGGAACCAATCTACACACACTCATGTATGCACGCACGCACGCACGCGCGCGCGCACACACACACACACACACACACACACACACACACACACACACACACACACACACACACACACACACACACACACACACACACACACACACACACACACACACACACACACACACACACACACACACTAACCATTATGGTGCATGTGTTAATGTGTATATGGTATGTCTACACTCGCAAGTGATTCCTTAACCATATACATATATAAGAATCTATATTTACTGAATTGGTTACATATTTTCTTATAGCTGTCTTTAGTGACTTTACTTTATCTAGAATATATAAGTTCATTTAATCACATGGAGTAGATATGCTCTCCTCATCTGGTTTGTTGCCCAATTTACTAATTTCTCAGAAACTTAAGATGCCCAGAGAACTTATGCAACAACAGCTTTGTTTAATGGGAATATTAGTGATACTGAATGACTGATCTATAAGGTGATTGTGATACCAGACATTTACACAGTATTTCAGATGTGATACGGCATGGCAAGTGTGGGTTCTTTAGCCAGAGTAGCAGCCATTGGAGGAGTGGTTGTTCTAAGCAGTGGATTCTATTTCAAGTTTCGGATCCAAAATAATATCAAGCAGTCTGAGTACTTCAAGGAGAGTTTAAAGATTCTGAGGTCAAATAGAGGTTAGTTAAGTTTAAAAATATTCTCTGAGTTAAGGACATATCTATAAGGAAATAAGTAGAAGTAATGAGCTGATTATCAATATCTTTTGATATCACATTCTACACATAGCATTTGTAAATGCTTATGCTTATGACCCTTTCCTGTTTACATTTAGATGTACCCTCCCAATATCATGCTCATTGTTGTCGTGGGGGGGCTTAGGAGATGGAGACTGGAGCCCAGCATAGGGGCTTGCCCCTACTTCAACTAATTTTGCTTGGTCTTTTCTTCTCCTTTCCTGTTCTGTATTTTCTTCATCCTCTTCTTCTGTCCCATTCCTAAGGTGTGAGAGCCATGCTGAAAGGATGAAAGGCTGGCTCTATATCACTCATGAATGGCCTCTGGGAGCCATGGGCATGGTATTTCCTTGGTTGTTAATTGCCTACCCCTTATCCCTTATGGGGATCCTGGATCTGTTCCTCATTTTATTCTGGCTCACCATGGCCAATATTGAAGATTCCTTACCCTTAATAGGGGCAATAAGACCTACCCCTGCATCAACTAGCCAATCTGAATTTGATTTTGATGGTTTTCCAACCCCTGCCCCATCCTTTGACCATGGCTTCGACCACTGATACTAATACCCTCTCCTCAACATTTACTGACAACACTATCCATTTTGAACCACCCACCCAGGTTATTATTCAACCTCCAGAATGCACCCCTTCCTCTCTCCTAACATTCTTCTCCATCTCTTAATGCACAGTCTTCTTCAGTGTCAACCCCCCCATCCCTTATTACTACTCTTCATCCTTATTGTCCTCCCTCCCACAGAATTACTCCATTCCATACCACCATCTTCCTCCTGCCCTCGTCCTTCTACTGCCTCTAGCTCTGCAAACTTTTTGAGTACTCCCAGCCAAGTGCGATCGATTCTTTGTGATTCCCTCCACAGCCCCTATTCAGAGAATACCCTTCTCTTTCAACAGTGCCTCCAAAAACAACCTTTCGCAATCATTCCAATCGTTCACACCTAGTCACAGTTACATCAAAATCCTAAGCTCGTGCACTATCCGAACCTCATCTCTCTCTCAATACTTGTAGTGAGACTGTTTCTATCCCCCCAACTGATTGTCCTATATATGACAAGAACTAGTCAGACTGTGAAAATGACCTACTTACCTGCCTTGCTGATTATGATGCAGTAGCAGTAAAGTGCTACACTATTCTCCCAGAGGCCAGCGAAGTCCCTTGTCAATATTGCCAAGATTAGCTTCCATAGACATGACCTTCCTCAAGTTTATATATTAGGATTGTCCTACCATGTCAGGCTATATCAACCCCTTCCTGCCAATGTAAGAAATATTGGCGTTTTGGCCATCCTGCCAAACGCTGTCACTCCACAGCCAGCTACCCTCTATGTGCCTAACTTGGTCATGACCATTCAAATTGCCCGGCATAGTCATGTACATGTGCCAACTGTGGTGACTCCCATAACGTATATTAGAGGAGATGCCTTGCTTATAAGCTTGAATGGGAGGTAGCAGTTCTCAGATTCAAACCAGGCCTCACTCTATGTTAGGAAGCACGATGACGAGGTTTTTCTCTTTGTACCAATTTCAAAACAATCCTCTCTGCACCCTCCTCATTTCCACAAGATGTTTCTGAATCACCCCCAGTTTCCCTTCCCTCTCTCCTGAATCATCCAACCTCTACTCTCCCTATCCCTCAGTCAAATCCCTTTTCCATTCTAAATCCAGATACTCCAATCTCTACCACTCTTCCGATACCTACCCTTTCTCCCCCCCACTTTACCCATCGCACCAGACAACCTAAACATTCTATTCTATCTTCGCCTTCCACACCCTCTCCTACACCCTCCTTTTCCTCCTCACAAGAGATCCTTTGTTTCTCAGACCTCCCTACCCAAATCTCCTCTTGAAAACATCCAAAAATTCCTAGACATGACCCAAGAAAATGTTCCACTCCCTCATCCACCCTCCAGTCCCTCTACATTCAAAGTATTTGCCAATATCCATACTCCTCCCCAGCAAGTTCCCCCTACTCCTCTTCCTCAGTCTTTCCCAACAAACCCCATCTTCTCCTTCTTCATGTACACCATTCCCTTTTCATTCTCCATTATCCATACCTCTCTCACCTGGATACTCTTGTGAATCCCTCCTGTCGCAACAGTATCCATCTCCGGATTCCTCCCCTCCTGACACAGTTCCTGATACTTCACCTCTACCCATATTAACTGTTAATTATTTCATAACTGCTCTTTTACCTTTTTTTCTTGAAAGCAATGTTACTATAGCTTCCCCAACAATAGATACATCGCATTCCATCTGATTGCCCTATACCATGAACCCATTCCTTTATTAATCTCTGAATTACTTAATTAGCACCCCTCTTTACCCTTTCCCTATCATACTATCCAATAGTACCTTTGACATTTAACACTCTTTATACTAATTGTTAACTCATTTACCCTTTTCACCACAATACTTAACCATAGTGCTATATGACCTTAGATGTCTAACCTATTTATTTGTTTCAACCATGAACTTTAACCATTACATTTAGAGGTAGAACAAGACATCTCTCATATCCACAAATCTTTTACCTAAACGATTCAGAATCTTAAGGAGGAGTAAAAATAGAAACCAATTTGTTATATTTTGAGAGTCAATACCTGGTAGTTAGTAAATATATTTTTCTTTGCTTCCTTTCTATTCCATTTTTGAGAAGTGACTTACCTGATAATTGATGTTGTAGTTACTGTTATTATTATTATTGCTTATAATATTTTTTGTTATTGTGATTGCTAATATTGTTGTTGGTGTTTTATAATCAGTATACTACAGTTAGGCTATTATGATTTTTATTATTGATACTTTAGTTATTATTGTTGTTACTATATTGTACTTTATCATTATATTATTGTTATTGTTTTTTGTTATTGATTATTATTTTTTTATTCCATCTTTATCATTATCATCACCATTAGCAAATGTTATTGTTGTTGTATTATTATTGATATATATTTTTTATTAGCTGTTATTATTATTGTTATTGATGCTATTGATATATATATATTTTTTAACTATTATTATAATTATGATAATAATTATTATTGCATTTGTTATGAATATTATTACCAACATCACTTTTAATTAGGTATTTGTATTGAACATATATGATGATACAAACCGCTGGCATGTTTTCAGGTGTCGCGCATTTGATGGGAGAGCCTATTAGAGACGGGACTTTGGACCTTGGTGACAGTGCCAATAATTTTTGCACAGGGAAGGAGGCTCAGTTTCAGGTTCGGCTTTCTCCAGTCTTGGTTTCTATCCTTGTTTTTTTATAGTTTATTTCCTTTTAACTCTTTGAAATTGTGTTTGATGTTTTATTTATTTATTTATTATTATTATTAATTTTTGTTTACTTGTGTGTGTGGGCATTTGTTCATGGAAGCATCCTTGTGTGAGTGAGTGAGTGAGTGAGTGAGTGAGTGAGTGAGTGAGTGAGTGAGTGAGTGAGTGAGTGAGTGAGTGAGTGAGTGAGTGAGTGAGTGAGTGAGTGAGTGAGTGAGTGAGTGAGTGAGTGAGTGAGTGAGTGAGTGTGAGTGAGTGAGTGAGTGCTGTGTGTGTGTGTGTGTGTGTGTGTGTGTGTGTGTGTGTGTGTGTGTGTGTGTGTGTGTGTGTGTGTGTGTGTGTGTGTGTGTGTGTGTGTGTGTGTCTGTCTGTGTCATCTGTGTCTGTCTGTGTCTGTGTCTCTTGTCTTTGTCTGTGTAGGGGGGTGGGAGTGCATGTGTACAATCCCCCACCCCATATCTTTTTTTCATTGCATGATTTTGTTAATATTCATGAATCCTAGGCATATTTTTTTATGATTACTTTAGTCATTTAAATGGTTTATTCAGAATTTGACTGGTAAAATAGCACACATTACTTGATTCATTGATATTTCTACTCAGCCAAACCACGTGCATTTCACTCTTCATGGTGACTATGTGACTGACATATGCATATGAACACTAACATGTCCATATTGAATTTCCTTAATAGGTACCCGTCAAAGGACCCAAATTAGACGGAACCCTGTACCTGTTCGCATCACGCCCTGATTACGGCCAGCAGTGGAACGTAGACAGACTCGAGCTGGGCCTCAAGGATGACCCGAGTAGAAGAATCCTTCTCCATGTATCTGATCAGCAAACTGTGAGCGAATAGGACAAGACGTATTCACTCTCTGCATCTTGTTGTTGTGGGTAGAGTCACATACCATATTGCTTGTAAGTTATTTTTTTTTTTTTTTTCTTGTAATTTTTTTAATCTTTAGTTTTTATTATTGGGTGATTGAATGTGTATGATATACCGTGCTTTTTTACTTTGTTTGTTTATTTTATTTTTTTTTTCCTGGTATGATTATTTGGTGATTAACTGAAAATGGATATACCTTGATTTTTTTTTTTTTTTTTTTTTCTAGTCCTGATTATTTGATGATTAACTCAGAATGGGTACACTTTGCATTTCTTATTATTTATATAAATCTTATTATATACTTTTTCTTTTTATAATTATTGGGTGATTAACTAACTTTTTTATTCCAGACATTGAAATCATGGAAGCCTACCGGGAAGGCAACATAGATGAGGAGTTATGCCCTGGTGCTGATGAAATGAGGGCAGGTGTTTCTGATACTTCAGTCGCTAAAGCAGATACTAAAAGTCTTGAGGACAAAGAGTCACAAGTCTCTGATGAAGCAGGAGAGCCACAGCAGGCAGAGTCCCTGGATTCTGAGACTCTTTCCCATGCTGAGCTTAAAAAGTTCTTTCAAGAAGCTCTTTCTCAGCTTCTTAAAAAGGATCCTATACTGAATGATCTTCATCCACAAGTAACACTTGAAGAGGTGAAAGATTAAGGTTTTTGGTAGATTTAGTAATCAACTTAAAATCCCTGAAGAGAAGGGAAAGAAAAACATACATGATGTAGATAATATTCTTTTTTCACTGATGATTTAGTACATTAATAATTTGTCTTTTTGTATGTCATATTACTTAGTGGAGTATTATTTGATTGCATATCTCTTGAACACATTGCATCCATCGTAGTTTAAGGTGTACCAAAAGAGTTGTTTTAGTGCTAAATGGTGCACCCTGGCCCTACTGTAGTTGCAAAGAAAGCCATTCTGACCCTTGGACACAATAACCCAACAATGTAAATATTATAATTTTTGTGAGAGGGCCACTTACTCGCCATTGCTACTGGTTCTTGGACAATGTGCCATTTATTCCATGGAAGAAAAGTGTGAGGTACCAAGAAGGGGAAGCAAAGTTAAACATGTTAAAATGTTACATTCTAATTATGCCTTATTTTGCTTTCAGGTCAATGCCTTAATTGAATTAGAACATGGAAGAGCAATGAAAGTATATGTTGAGAAAGCTGACGGTGGATTCTGGTGTGTAGTTGTACCCCGGGAAGCGACTGTTCATGATCTGAAAAAGGCACTGAAAAATCATGTTGCTCTCATGCTGGTAGGTATTGTATGATATATTTACAAGCCACATAGAAAGCAGCTGAGTGTATTGATGATAGTGGGAAGAAAAGTATGCAAAATATTTTATTGCTGAATAGGTGTAGATTAAAAACATATGATTTATAGTAAGTTGACTCTACAAAGTTTTCAGTTTGTATATCTAACATATATTTGAATTTTTCAGAACAGGAAAGGAGTCAAGAAAAAAATAAACTGGAAGTACATTTGGAAAGCATACTGGCTTTGCTACGAAGGAGAGAAACTGGCAGATGATCGTAAGAAATTACTAGAACTTGGCGTGAAAAATAAAAGTAGTCTCACATTCATAAAGAGATTAAGGGAACGAAACAAATCTGGTCGGAAGGTAAGGTAGAATAGAATGTATTACCTCTGTATATATCACAACAGTGTGTGAAGTTGAAGGTGAAGATTGGAGGCATAATAGTAATGATGTAAGTATGGGCTGGTGAATGTTAAAGTTTGTACCATGTTTTGTAAAAATTGTACAGGACTTCTCTTAGGTTTTTGAAAGCATTTTTAATAATCTATGTTGACCTATAAATTTTGAAAAGCTGGGTTTATATTATTGCTGAGTATTTTATAGTGTACATAAATTGAATGGAAATAAAACATACACCTTTTATTTTCCAAACACTCTTTCTCAGAATTGTAAAAGACTTGTATAGATAAAATCATTTTATTTATTGAACTCATACATAATTACTACAATATACTTGAGCAAAATATACATATATTTAAAATCTGCTCTCAAGCATATTAAAATGCAATGCATATCATGATTATATCTAGGTAGCTAAGGAAGCTATCACACGAAGAATCCTATTTTTTTTTCCTTTTGGGATTATAAGAAGTCATTTCATCATCCACATGTGAATTTCTATCATTTTATTCTCAAATGACAGAGTATATAAGAGGTCTGGTAGCATTATTACATAAGGTGCAATGAAAGACAAAACCTCTGGAGACTTACTTATTTCAGAACTTTTAATGTTCTAATGATTTTTCTATCTTTCCAAGGCATTTGCTTGTGCGAAGATTTACTAGGTTTTATAAAGATAAGTTTATTATGCATTTAACAAAGACTCAAAATACCGACTGACAGATTTGTTGAGATTATCTGCTGTATCATTGCTAATGTCATTTATCGACTTTTGTTAAATGATTTAAAATGGTAATGATAAAAAGCTGTATAGTCCTTAAGTATTTCACTATATACCTTTAGAGGTCCATCAGTATTCGTAAATATAACTAGTTAATATCATACTAAAGAGAGCTTAATATTTATATAGTCATGTAGAAGCCGTAAACACACACACACACACACACACACACACACACACACACACACACACACACACACACCACACACACACACACACACACACACACACACACACACACACACACACACACACACAATCACACACACACACACACACACACACAACACACACACACACACACACACACACACACACACACACACACACACACACACACACACACACACACACACACACCACACACACACACACACACACACACACACACACACACACACACACACACACACACACACACACACACACACACACACACACAACACACACACACACACACACACACACACACACACACACACAACACACACACATCACACAATCACGCACGCACGCACGCACGCACGCACGCACGCACGCACATACACGCACGCACGCACGCACACGCACGCACACACACACACACACACACACACAACACACACACACACACACACACACACACACACACACACACACACACACACACCACACACACCACACACACACAACAATACACACACACCCAAACACACACATACTTCACACACACAACACACACACACAAAAAAAAAAAAAAAACCAA
>NW_020872174.1:173676-184860 GCF_003789085.1 Penaeus vannamei
AAAATCGACCAAACCTGTTGTTTTAATTATCCCTTTTCTTTCTCTTCCTTATTGCGATTTTGGAGACTTATTTCAGTACGGGTGTTTAACGTTTGTTAAAGAGTTTGTAGTTTATATTTGTATATATTTTATCTTATTTCTATGGAGATATTAAGTTATAAAGTAGTGACTGACGGTTGTGAAATTCGTGTGTGTTGCGGGAACGGAGTAAATTATCTTTTTTTTCTCTCTCTTTTTTGTACAGTTAGTTATGTCTATGTTCATTATTCTCTACGTGTATTATTCTCATACCTTTCCTTGATATTAAATGGCACTGATTATATCCCTTGTTTCACGTTGAAAGTTGTTGGAATGTGTCATTAGCAGTAATAGTGTATGTATGTATATTTCTTTCGGTAATTTTCTCTGTTTATACTACAGGTTTTATTCAGATTCTCTTATGAGGTGAATAAGCACTATATTCTAGCATTAAGTCCTCGAAAATATCTGACATAAGAAGCTCAATAAATAATCCGTTTCTAGAAGATTCCGTTTTTGAAAAATGATCGCTTGTCGCATAACGGTCAATGTTCAGGGTTTCATGCGTTATTTTCTTCCAAATGAAGAGCTTGTGATTGGTATTTCGGTGATGATGATCCTCTCTGGAGGTCTTTCTTGAATGTGTATAATGAGAAAGGTTGAATATGTATAATTTCTGGGGAAAAGATTAGGAATTTCACGTTAATAGTTCACCATGCTCTCGCCATTATGCGATTATCCGAACTCCATCGACTGTCATTCACCTACAGATTATTTTTTTTCTTCGGTTATTTTCCCCCGTCTTACGATACGTTATACTCAGTAACATAAACTGGATGGAAGAAGAGATCTCTTAGAACATTGCTAAACCATTGTCCAATCATACATATCATCATTAAAGGTTAAAAAGAACGAAAATGTTGAAAAAACTGAGTCGGCGAAAAATGAAGTTCATCGCCATCTTGGCCTTGTCGCCTCGCCGGCTTGTTCGCGCCACTTTTCCACCAATCAGAGAGCGAGCCGCAAAGGCCCGACCAATCAGAAGAGAGATCGTCCTATGACGTCACGTCGCCTATATATATCCCGGACCGGCGAAAGTTTGAATAGTAGGACTCGCGAGGGCATCATATACGGCTCCTTGTGATCCTTAGCTGCGGCATTTTTTATTCCCGTTTCTTAACTACAAACTACATTCAACAAAATGGTAAGTGCAGAAAATACGCCTTTTTTCGACATTCTAAAAGTGAGAAATCGCTTGTGGGAAGATATATGCTTAGAAAACCAATGCGGAACAACGTAGTTGAGTAATATTTTCCATCCCTACTTTACCGAAGATATGAAGTGATAAACCTAAGAGCCAATCCCCGCTAAACCAGCGCATTATTGACGAATCGAAAGGGAGAAAATAACCCCCAAAACTATCTCAAAACCCGAAATAAGAGTAAATTGCGATTGAACGAGAGGCGCGGCGAGTGAACAAAGGCGACCGCGCCCTCTTCCAGACTCCACGTGGAAGGCGGCGGGAATCTTTTTTTTTTTTCTAGATTTGTTCATTAGTTGACTGACTGGAGTTTTCGTCTTTATAACAAGTGGTCTTTTGATATTTGCCGCGTTTTTTTTTTTTTTTTTTTTTTTTTTTTTTTTTGTCTGAAACCTTTCGAATTTCCTTCGGTAGGGAATACGTTTTGTGATGCAATTTGTGGGAGTTAAAAGCAATCTGCTGTATTAGTAAATCTTATGGATAAGAGAATCTCCGAAGACAGTAAGAGGAAATGGCCGAGCAAGCGGCCGGCGCGACGAGCGTTGAACCGCGGCGGAAGGCGAGGGGCGCCGACGGGTGGCCAGGGAGGAAGGCCAGCTGGCGCGCGGGGGACTTTCTTGGGCGAAGCACTTCCGTTTGTGGATAAGATGGTGGAGCTGTAGGGGTGGGATTTGGGTTCTTTTTGTACAACTTTCTAAAACTGCCTCCGTAGGCCTTTTCAATAGACGAAACAGCCGATTTCATTGTTTTATTCTTTGTTCCCTAATTTATTTCCTTTGGTTAATATTCCGTTTCTCCGCAGCGTGAATGCATCTCCGTGCACGTGGGCCAGGCCGGCACCCAGATGGGCAACGCCTGCTGGGAGCTGTACTGCCTGGAGCACGGCATCCAGCCCGACGGCCAGATGCCCTCCGACAAGACCATTGGCGGCGGCGACGACTCCTTCAACACCTTCTTCAGCGAAACCGGCTCCGGCAAGCACGTGCCCCGCGCCGTCTTCGTCGACCTGGAACCCACCGTAATTGGTAAGCCCCCCCCCCCCCCATTGTTGGAGTAGATTTACCTGTAGAATGTTGAATAGTTGACTTGATGCCTGCGAATAGTTTCAAGGACCGAAAGCCTAACGGACCCCCTTCCCCCCACAGACGAGATCCGCACGGGCGTGTACCGCCAGCTGTTCCACCCCGAACAGCTGATCACCGGCAAGGAGGACGCCGCCAACAACTATGCTCGTGGCCACTACACCATCGGCAAGGAGATCGTGGACCTGGTTCTGGACCGCATCCGCAAGTTGGCAGACAACTGCACTGGGCTGCAGGGCTTCCTCATCTTCCACTCGTTCGGCGGCGGCACTGGCTCCGGCTTCACCTCGCTGCTCATGGAGCGCCTCTCCGTCGACTACGGCAAGAAGAGCAAGCTTGAGTTCGCCATCTACCCGGCGCCGCAGGTCGCCACCGCCGTCGTCGAGCCCTACAACTCCATCCTGACCACGCACACGACACTCGAGCACTCCGACTGCGCCTTCATGGTCGACAACGAGGCTATCTACGACATCTGCCGCCGCAACCTGGACATCGAGCGCCCCACCTACACCAACCTGAACCGCCTCATCGGCCAGATCGTGTCCTCCATCACCGCCTCCCTCCGCTTCGACGGCGCACTCAACGTGGACCTTACGGAGTTCCAGACCAACCTGGTGCCCTACCCCAGGATCCACTTCCCTCTGGTCACATACGCCCCCGTCATCTCGGCCGAGAAGGCCTACCACGAGCAGCTCTCCGTATCGGAGATCACCAACGCCTGCTTCGAGCCCGCCAACCAGATGGTAAAGTGCGACCCGCGCCACGGCAAGTACATGGCTTGCTGCCTGCTCTACCGTGGCGACGTCGTGCCCAAGGACGTCAACGCCGCCATCGCCACCATCAAGACAAAGCGCTCCATCCAGTTCGTCGACTGGTGCCCCACAGGCTTCAAGGTGGGCATCAACTACCAGCCACCCACCGTGGTTCCCGGCGGCGACCTGGCTAAGGTGTCCCGCGCCGTCTGCATGCTGTCTAACACCACGGCCATCGCAGAGGCCTGGGCGCGCCTCGACCATAAGTTCGACCTGATGTACGCCAAGCGCGCCTTCGTGCACTGGTACGTGGGCGAGGGCATGGAAGAGGGCGAGTTCACCGAGGCCCGCGAGGACTTGGCTGCCCTTGAGAAGGACTACGAAGAGGTCGGAGTCGACTCCGCCGACGCCGAGGGCGAGGCTGAGGGCGACGAGTACTAGATCGACCAACACATTCCATTCTTCACATTCTGTCCAAAAATAAAACCAATTCTCTTATTCAGTTTTTGTATAGCCTTGAACAGTTTTACTTAAATATGCAAGAATATTTAAAGTTCAAGTAGATACAACACAGGATTTTAAGGCTAACATTAAAGGTTAACACGGGTCTAACGAACTATTATAGATGCCAATAAGGAAGAGTTAAAGGTGGATCACTTCATACAGTAGCCTCAAATTTACTTCCAGTACCTTGTCAATGTGATCCTGATAATTTTAATTTGTATGTCACATGAAGCACTAATTGGCAGCTTGCAGGCATACCATACTGAAAAGGCAGGCTGTATTAACTGGAAAGGTAAAGTTTGCGGTTGCTTAATTAGGCTTGAAAAGGGAGAGATCTTGGCTAAACTTTAAAATCAATACATACTGTTCATTACAACCCTCCTAGATACTTCTTAGTAAAACTTCCTAATCCCTTGCAGTGGGTGGGCTTAAAACGGAGACAAGCCCGCAGTAGGTGATCACCCCGGTCTTGGCTTTCGCCTCGATTACGATTTTGTACCATCCCCTCACTCTATTGGCCTCCTCCCATACCTATCCATAAAAACCCATATCATACCTCCCTTACAAATCCCTATATCTTGCACAACTATTTGCATTTTTCTCTGCCGCTGGATATCGCAACCTTTGAAGTTTTACCTATGAGGAAAGGTGATTGGAGTTGGGGGGAAATAAGATTTTAACTCGCCACCCTTAACTGGGGTGACTCCATTCGATTACTTCCCAAGGTCGCTCCTTAGAACACTCAAATACTGACCTTATCCTCCTAAATTCAGACCCACTGACAAATGCACCCAATCCTTTTCATGGCTTTCTTTTTGCTCTTCCCTCTAGACCAACACTATTGAGATGACTTTACTCTCCTTTCTACTTCCTATGTCTCACTCCCCAGCCCCCCTCACTTTGACAAAGCAGATACATTTACCTCTCTAGATCCAACCTTGATCTTCCATCCTTTTCTTCCACTTCAGACTTGCTTCTATACTTTACAGTCAATATTCTAAATGCAGCCTATACAGCCATTGCGAGAACTTCACGACCGAAGCGTACTGCTCAGAACAACTCTCGTTACCAGAGAGGCATCCTAGTTAACAGCCCTCCTCTCGTTAAAAAAAGGCATCATCTTCGTTGTACAAATTAATTCCTAACCCATTTACTCATCCTCTCCGCCTTTACCCCTTTCTATTCTTTCCAATTCCAATCCATCTGCAGTACAACTTGACTTGTGGCACATAATCATCATCATCACCCTTTCCGATACAATGCTTGCCTATAGTACTACATGAACTTCCGAGGTCTTGCATATTGAAAAAAAGACATTGTCCATTAACCCTAATATCTAAAACTTAAAAAGCCTGAAATTCAATTTTGAATGTCTGAAGCTTAATCCAAAATATATACCTGCAGTAATTTAAAACAAATTTATCTTCCATTGAACAAAATCATCAGTGAGATGAAAAAGGCATAAAATTAGAAGCCATCTTTCGTGTGAATCATACCGTAATCCTTTATATGAAACATGTATTTCACTAAACATTCTATATTTTAAATTCCTTTACTCTAATTGATAAAAATTGGAGCTCTTAATTGTCTAGTAAGTCAGTGCAGTTTTTTAAATAATGAAAAGGTGTGGTTCTTGTTCCTTTTATCATATATTTGAAGACAAAAATTCTATACAGCTTCCTCACAAACTATATTTGAGTATACAAAAATAACACATACAAGTGTTTTCAGAACACTTTGTTTAAACTTTTATCTATAATATAATCATCATGATGTTTATGTCTATGGCACTTAATGATGCAACATTTATAGATAAAAGTTAGAGCTAACATAACATTTGATAAACATTGTGAACTTGACTGAGAGCACCTTTCAATGGGCTTTTTATTCCAAACTGTCAACATGAAAATATTTACAAACAAATTAATTCAGAGGATAAAAAAGGGAAGTTACTCCTTATAGACATTTTATTAAACACATAACAATCCTAAAATCTATAAATCCCCATCCATAGAGTAATGAATTCCCTGTCTCTGAAACCTCAACATCTTACGATGCTGCTTCAGTTTCTGCCTCAATGCCAATTGGTTCTTCCTTCTTCCTTGCTTGGCCTTCTTGAAGTTCTCATCTCTCTCTCTTGATGTTCTTCTGGAATCGTTCCTCCGATCTCAGTTCTATCCTCGGTCCTCTCTTGTACTTTGGAATTTTGCCCTCCATCAGTGGATGGTGCTTGCCGAACGACTTTTCATTCAGAGCTGTAAAGGAGAGGTATTAGTTACTGGCAGTCTATAACACAAACTTCAAAACTGTATAAGCAAAAGAGACTGCCAGACTGAGACATAACAAAAAAAGCAACACAACTTACTCTTCACGCCTCCTGCCTTCCTTCCCTCCCTTGTGTTGGCTTGCTCGGCTTCTTCTTCTTCATCAACTTCCTTGTGCTGCCTGCCTGTCTTCAGCCACCTCTTGTATCGGTTTGTCTTGTACGTTGCACTTATAGACTGACCTGACTCTGTCTTGATCCTCTTTTCATTCTGAAATTACACACAAATACACAATATAAATGTAAATGCATATGATTTTATCTCATTAACAAGCTTGTTTTGCTTTTAACTGCTAAACACATAAATAAGGTAAACTAACATAACTGATTGACTTCCATATCCAAAACCAACACAGGCTGTCTAAAAGTGAACAAATTACTTCTTGAAAAAGGGAGGTCATTGTGTTCTATGTATTCTAATGTCCTGGAAAGAAGAAAGGAAAGCAAAAAAGGGGGTATGTGTAATTCAGTATATGCAAACAAGTGGGTGCACATGCACGCAGGGGCACACAGATGCAAGCACACACATTTTGGTGGGAGGGTACTTTAAAATAGAATAAGAAATGTTAGATGTCCTAAACAGAAACTCACTTGCACTCCGACGAACTTTTTCTTTTTACGATCCCATCTCATGAATGATTTGCTCTGTCTCTGTGTCTCTTCATCATCAAATGTGAGATCCATTGCTGCCTCGGCTGTGTCTTTATGGAAACTACTGCCTACTCCAGCACTGCAAGAGAAATTTCTATTACTTACAAAACTGTCAAATGACATTGACATATTTGGTATTCTTACAAACACCTAGAATAAAATTGAAGGATATGTTGATCATTTAACAATATGATAAAAAATACTGAACATGAATATCATTACTAGCCAGTATATGCTCTGTTGGATATTTATAGATCATTAATGTTATCTTATTTTTGGGTATAATGTTAGTGTCATTCTACTGTACGTATTATGGTCTGATGTTTTTCCAACTTTCTGCATTATCCTTCTGCTTGGTTATGTAATGAAAATAATTGGTGACTATCTTGTGCAGAGTTTTACTAAATATATAAAATATAAACATTCAATTCATAGGTTTTGTTACCACCATTTCCATGATATTTGTGTTATGATTGTATAGAAAACTGTTTCAAAGCAGAAATACAGTGTCCAACATCACAGCCTACATACCCATCTGAATTTTCAAGCTCTCCTCGTGTGTAAGGAATGTAGAACTGCTTATCTCTGAAGTCTTCTTTTTCCTTTTCAATGAAGGTGTCCTGACTCTCAGACCTGGCTTTCTTGTTCTTATACTTTTTCGCATTCCTGACATTGGCAAAAGTGTCCTCAACCTCCTCAGCTGTGCTTTGCTCCAACTTCTGCACTCTCTCAAAACTCTGTAATTATGAAAGGATTTTAAGAAATGTTACTTTGAATGATCTTTTTCCAAAAGCTTAGTAAATCCACACAAAAATCTCTACCTAAGATCCTCTTGGTGCACTGGTTCATTTGTTTTTAACATTCATGATGCAGAAATAAGTGGAGGTATACCAAACTGGCTGACAATAATCTCTGGAAAACAAACAAACAGTAAAGACTATCATCAATGGAAACAGGAATGAATCAGCCCATACAGGAGACTGACAGTGGTCAAATGCCAAGGAGCAGCAAATGTTGGAAGGATCATGAAGCCATGCACTGGAATTTAATCCAATATTTTATAAAGCCTTCAACCTGGTGTCAATGGGTGAACTTGTCAGACTGCTTTTCTGTCTGAAAGTCTTTGAATTTCTTGAAGTCATACATGTAAGGAGTACCCAGTCTCCTTATAAAGTACCAGACACTCTGCCCATCCACTGAATGGCTAAACATCTGATCCAACAGCTATCTAACAGCCTACCTCCTTTGCACTTGCGTCCTTCTCTTCCTTTGCTTCTTTCTTCTCCTGTAGGGTCTTTTGGAAGGCCTTGATACGGGCTTCATCATGTTCCCTCTTTTCCTGCATGTTGGACAGTACCTTGGACTTGAACTCAGACTTATTCTTGCTCATCTCAAAGACAGTCTGGAATACAAGCAGCATAATCAAGAACATACAAAATCTTTGCTTTAATTGCTTTATAAAATAAAATTTGTTTCATATATTCCACTGCTTTAATATTATTACTTTTTCCTCTATATATATATTACATATAGGCCTAAGATCACTGTGCACCTCAACCTATTAAAAGGACAGTCTTGTGTGATGCAGATGTGGACCATCAGATCAATAAACACTCACTCTCATTCAAGAAGAAAAGAAAAGAAAAGAAAAAAGGAAGATAGATTGAAAGAAAGAAAAAGAAAAAGAAAACTCATCAAAATCTATTTTATGAAACCTGAAAACTCCACATTAATCATTAGTGTCCAGTGGGTACTAGATAAAATTTGGCATGCGTCCTCACCAGGTAATTGCTCAATATAGTGTACATATCCTTTTGGGGTTAATAAGTGAAACTGAGAAGCTTTATGTTCTTTATTACAAATGACTTTCCAGCAAGGCTTGCTAATTGTAACAAGCCAATGGATATTCAATTTCATGAGTGTTTTCTTAGCTTTCCATGGAACACTACATGCATATGCAATAGAACATATTCTAAAACTACTTTCATATGCTTCAGGTGGAAATATGTACTTCTAGGTGAGAGGTTTTTATGCTTTAACTTTTTATTCATTTATTTATCATCATTATTATTATTTATTTTATTTTATTCTTTATTATTATTATTATTATTTTTTAGGGGGGGTCATATAGTCAAGAGAAAAACTTCAGCAGACATAGAAGATGGAGCAAATGATGATAGTGATGACAGTGATAGTGAGTGTTAATGATGATGGTGATGGAAAGGAGAAGTAAAAGAAGGAAAGAACTTACAATTTTTGGTGTGAGTGTCTTCAGTTTCTGCAGCATCTCAAGGCGTTTGGCATCCATCTCTGCCGCATCTGTGTTCTGCACGAGCAAAGGGTGATGACCAATGACACTAAGCAATTCTCTTTCCTTGATCAGCCTCACACTCTCCTTACAGGGGACAGGTCTGCACTTGACATACTGTGTGTAGCCATTCTGCATGCCAATTTTGCGTTTTTCCTGTGTGGGAGAAGGGGGTAGCTGAGTACATGAAGGGAAGCATGATATATAGATTAATATGAGTTAAAAAAAAGGTTAGGCACTGCAAAACTTGTGATGACACACGCTACTTCTATAATCATATGGTTTTTGCCATGTGTACTTTGCTAAATGGGGGGACCAGGTCCCTGCTACACTTCACAATACCATAAGAATTCTAACACACACACACACACACACACACACACACATACACACACACACACGCACGCACGCATGCACGCACGCACGCATGCACGCATGCACGCACGCACGCACGCATGCACGCACGCACGCACGCACAAAAGAGGAAAAAGTATTCTGAAATTCGGAGCCCAGAAATCACAAAACTACATTTTTTTTAGACTCCATAACTACTTGGATGATTCTAAAGAGGTTTGGATCATTTGAAAGCTGAATAAACTTGTGATGTTTTTGTTAGAGACAATTTTCATTTTAGGTAATAGGAGTCCATATATTATATCTTGATGTTCATAAGACTGAACATTTAGAAAAAAATAAATTTCCACTAAACTAAGAGGAAATTAAAAACTCTTGTTTTTGCAAGTTTTAGGTATGGCTATAGTGTGTAGGTGGTATTTTTTTCAACAAGTTTGTTCAATGGATAAGTACGATTAAAAAAAAAATTGTGATTGTTCAAAAATAACTTCATTATTTACTATCCAAATGACATGAAACTTCTTGTTGTTTATCACTTCATATGTATGTATAACATATTAAAAAATTACGAAAATCTGATCCTAATTGACAAACTTCATTCTCGAGTGCGACGGTCCCCCTAAGCCTTAACCTATATCAATGGTATAAGGCACCCTTAAGGGCAGGCTGATGGCCAACTTGCATGCCTCCACTCCTCAGTACCAAAGAAGACAGAATAATAATAAAGATAGGTGCATACACATACAATAATAATTCAAAATGAAGGAGAGAATTAAAAGTAAGGATTTACAATCCAAAGGGGATTGATGATCCCAACAAGTAAAAAGAAGAAAACAGTATTGAGAAATGCTCATAAGAGATCTTCTTGGACCAGGACCAGAGACCTCCAGAAGCTGATATTCAATTCCAGTTTATGGCAGTAAGCTACCCATAACTGATCTGTTGAATAGGGCACTGGCTGGTATAAAATTCATAAACTTTCAACTTAAAACCACGGCACTCACATGGACATCACTCAATTGAAAGGGAAACACAAAATATGAAGATTGATTTTAACTGACCTTGGGGAAAATGTACCTCATCCTTTTGAGATGTTATTTTTTGTTTCAATAAATATGCAAAGTAAGCAAGTATGTAAGTAAGAAGTAAAAGTAAAAATAGAAGTAAAAGAACAACAATGTGGATGTGGCTAAAGGCCTAATTGCTTTAATTTCCTCCAGGTCTGTAATAATAACAGCAATTATAGTAACAATAACCAAAACAACATTGACAATAAGAAGAAATTGAAAGGAATAAAGTTAAAAAACAAAATGCTGAAAATTTCTCAGAAAATCAACACAATGTTAGCTTACCAATTCCATGTTTGTTTTGTGCAAATGCAGGATCTCCTCACTCTCGTTGTCCAGGATGAACTGCGGGATGGTTCCGTACATGTAGTTCCAGTCGTCTTTGTTTTTCTTCTCTGGGGGATGTGGTGCGAGCCTAAAAGATGTGTAACATTATGCTTCCTTGTAAAAAGAGAGTTGGTTTGGAAGTAACTGTGTATCTTTTTGTACATGTCACATAATGAACAGATATACTCACTATCTTAGAATTCTCTAAGTGTATAGTCTGCATCATACTGTAAACAATATATTTAGTTCTGTGAATATTGTGAATTCTGTTGCATATAAAGGTGTGGTTATGTTGGAAAAAGTATGTAGTGTGCATATTCACTATTGCTGGTCACACTGTGCAGTTGGAGTATAGCTTATAATCTAGAACAGATCCAAATTCAACAGAACTTCAGGCTGGTTAATGTAGTTGGCTATTGAAATTTATTATAATAATATTTACTTTAGATAATGTTTCATAAAAACATACATTAGACAGAGGGAGAGGGAGAGGGAGAGGGGGGGAGAAAAAGAGAGAGAGAGAGAGAGAGTGTGAGA
>NW_020872174.1:190887-195887 GCF_003789085.1 Penaeus vannamei
TAACAATAATTATATTATAATAACATATATATATAACATATTACATATAATATAATATAAAATATACACTAACACACATCAGACACTAACATACACAAGAATTGGGAACGAATATAAATAATAATGAGTTAAAATAAGTTATTTAGAGACTAGAGAAAGAATAATGAGTATACCTGGTGCGCTATTGAGGGTGGGTGATGGTATCGGGGTATAATTTATATATATATATTATATATTATGTATATATATATATATATATATATATATATATATATATATATGTATAATATATGTATATGTATATATATTATATATATATGTATATATATTATATTATATATATGTTATATTATGTAATATATATATATATATTATATATATATATATGTATATATATATATATATATATATATATATATATATATATTATGTATATATTATATATGTATGTATATATATATAATATATATATATATAATATATATATATATATGTATATATATAATATATATATATATATATTATATATATATATATATAATATATAAATAGAGAGAAGAGAGAGAGAATGCATTTTGTGTGCGGAGATAAAAAGATGAACAATGATTAAGTCTAGTTCTGGATAATAGACACAGAGAGAGTGAGATAAAGGAAGAGAGAGATTGAGGAAGAGAGTGAGAAGGGGGAAGAGAGGAGAAAGGAGGAAGAGAGCGAGAAGGAAAGAGAGAGAGAGAGAGAGAGAGAAAGAGAGAGAGAGAGAGAAAGAGGAGAGAGAGAGAGAGAGAGAGAGAGAGAGAGAGGAGAGAGAAGAGAGAAGAGAGTGAGAAAGGGAGGAAGAGAGCGAGAAAGGGAGGAAGAGAGCGAGAAAGAAAGAGAGAGAGAGAGGTAAAGAGAGAGAGAGAGAGAAGAGCTTGATTGATAGACAGATAGATAAAGAATAGAAAGATAAAGAGAGAAAGATAGAGAAGAGAGAGAGAGGGGATAACACAAACAGAGAGAGAAACAAATCTACACACAGACAGACAGAATGACTCGGACACAGACAGCCAGCCAGACAAGGCACCCGAGCCCCAACAACCACATCAACCACAAGAGGAACTCGAACCCAAAAAGAATATTGGACAACCGATTCTCGCGAAATCTCGAAAATTCGCGCGCTTTTACGCAAAATTAGACTGTAACAACAACGGTAGTACTGGTGTCAATTTTCTTTATTTTTTATTTATAATTGTGTGGATTTATGATTATTTTCTTTATTATTATTTATCATTGTGTGTCTTTATTATCATTTCCTTTGTTATTTATTTATCATTGTGTGGCTTTATTATAATTTTCTTTATTGTCATTTATCATTGTGTGTCTTTATTATCATTTATCATTGTGTGGCTTTATTATGATTTCCTTTATTATTATTAACTTTGCGTGCTTTATATTATCAATTTTTTTATTATATTTATCATTGTGTATCACTGTGTACTGACATTAATTACCTTTATTATCATTTATTATTGTCCTCATCATCTACGCCATATTTCTTCCCATATCACAATATTCATCGTTAACACATTTCTCTACATATTATCATAATTTCCATCGTCATCATTACATTTCTTCACATATGATTATCATATTTTTTTCTCTACGTAGTAACATAATATTCATTGTCACCATAATTTATCTCACCATAATATTCATCAACACAATTTTTCTTTACATATAATATTCATCGCCAATGTATTTCTTTACATATCATAATTCCCATCATCATATTTCTTTAGAGATCATCTTAATATTTATCATCAACATTTTTTTCTTTACATACTATCTAAATAACCTTTATCATATATCTTTACACATATTCATCCCACTAGCAATATTTACCCAGAACCTAGACTCAAGTATCATTATCCACACTGAAGCTTAGGATGCTGTCACACTAGCTCTTTTTCCGTCAATGTTTTGGCAATTTTATTTAACATAAATACAAACATTCTCTCTCTCTCTCTCTCTGTCCCCATACCCCTCTCTCTCTCTCCTCTCTCTTCTCTCTCTCTCTTCTCTCTCTCTCTCTCTCTCTCTCTCTCTCTCTCTCTCTCTCTCTCTCTCTCTCTCTTCTCTCTTCTCTCTCTCTCTCTCTCTCTTCTCTCTCTCTATCAATAGGCTCGTGATTTGACTATGTTTGGCTGAAAAAGTTGACGGAAAGGTTTTCAGACGGAAACGATCATTATCGTCTGACTGGAAAATCGACAATTCGCTCAAAAATGGACAAAATTTCAGAGAATTGTCAAAAAAAATTACGGAAAAGTGCTAGTGTGACAGCACCTTTAGTCCCCGACAGTGTCATATCTCCTTGTCAACCAGGATACTCTTGTCTGCTTGACTCATACTGCGGTGTCATGCTAAAATCATCGGATAAGTTGCCCGGATGTTTATGAGTCGTTGTTGGTTACTCACTTTCTCTCTCGCTCGCCTCCTGTCGCGGTGGGTTTGGTGGGTTGTGGGTGTGTGGGTCGTGGTAGGGTTGTATGTATTTTTTTCTCTGTCTATTCTTGGTGGGTTTTGAGTGTGGATATGTGTGTTGTTTTATGTTTGTATCTTTTTTCTGTCTATCCTACGTGGGTTTTGTGTGTGTGGATATGTGTGGCGTGTTAGGTGTGTGTCTTTTTTATCTATCCATTCCGGGTTTGGTGAGTGTGGATATATGTGTCGTGTTAGGGTTGTGTATATTTTTTCTGTCTATCCTTGGTGGGTTTTGAGTGTGTGGATATGTGTGTCATGTTAGGTCTATATCTTTTTTTTTTGTCTATCCTTAGCGGCTTTGGTGAGTGTGGATATATATGTCGTGTTTAGGACTGTATTTTTTCTGTCTATCCCCTGCGTATGTTTTATTGTATTGATGGGTTGAAGGATAAGTACATTGTAAGGTTAATGGACTTTGATATCAATACAATATTAATCCACCGTCGCTGTTATGACACTGTGGTGCTTTTACACTCTAAGATTGATGGTCAGATCAATGCATTACAACATTAGTAAACAGTAAAATTGATGCATTCTAACAATACATCGTAGCTTTAACACATTACAGCATTAACAGACTACAGATTCAACACACTGCAGCATTAACACACTACAATATTAGGTTAACAGCTTCAGCACACTGCAGCATTAAGTTAACACACTACAGCATTAAATTAACACACTACAGCATCAACACATTACTACAGCTTCAACAAACTACAGCATTAATACACAACAGCATTAACACATTACAGCATTAACACACTACAATACAGCACACTACAGCATAACACACTACATCATTAAAACACACACACACACATCAAGTTACACAAACACACTACAGCATTAATACACCACAGCATTAACATCACATTAACAGACAGCATTAACTAACACATTACAGCATTTACACACTACAGCATTAAGTTAACACACTACAGCTTCAACACATTACAGCATTAGCACACTTCATCATTTATATGCTGTAAAGGCGACCCGCCCATGCCGCCAAAGCCAACATACTCCTTGTTAAGCATGTAGACAAACAAACACATACACAAGTACGCACACAGGGCCACAGCGCGCGTGCGAGCATGACTGACACTATAAATAAAACCATGTGGAACTCCCCCCTCCCCCCCTTCCTACCCTCCCTCCCTCCCACCCGACCCCCCCTTATGCACTAGTCAACCCACCACCACCCCCGACTCCCGACCACCAGTCACCCCCACCCACCCCTACTCCGTCCACTGTCACCCCCACCCACTCCCTACTCCCCCCCCCCCAACTACCTCCTACGCCGCGCCACTAGTCAGTCACCCTCTACCCCCACCAGTCACCCCCCCCCAACTAGTCATTCGCACGTGGTGTGTCTGACACTCTTCACTGCTCCGACCAGGTGGGGTAGGGGGGGATGGGGGTAACAGGGGGGTGAGGGGAGGGAGGGGGAAGGGAGGGGATGTCAAATAGGCCTACATTTAATCGCTAATATTCTTCTTCAATACCAGTAATACCAGCCGTGTTACGTTACAACAAAGGGTGTTTTTAATTACGTTGTCAGGGGCTGTTATTACGTATGGATTATTTTTCCTCTCTCTCTCCCTTTAATATAATGGGATTGACTTTTTTTTTTTTTTTCAGGGACATTGGGGAAAATTAGGAGAAAATATGGCTGTGTTTGACGGTGAAGTCTGACGGGTCCGGAAAATGATTGTTATCCATTTATATACTTCTTATCTATTCGCTCATTTTTTTTTTCTGTCCATGCTTCGGATAAATAACTGTTATCCATTTATCCATTGCTTATCTATTCGGTCATTTATTTTCTGTCCATGCCTCTCCACTCGATTTATTTGTCCATGTCTATCCCCTCATACATCCACCAATATCTATCGACTCACTTTATCACTTATCCGTTCATCTCTATCCACTCACTTATCCACTAATCCACCCTTACTTATCCCCTTTTATCCGTATCTATCCACTCACTTATCCACCTATCCACCCATATCTATCCAATCACTTCATCACCTATCCGTTCATATCTATCTACTCACTTATCCACTAATCCATCCTTACTTATCTCCCTATTTATCCGTATCTATCCACTCACTTATCACTATCCACCCATATCTATCCAATCACTTTATCACCTATCCGTTCATCTCTATCCACTCACTTATCCACTAATCCATCCTTACTTACCGCCCTATTTATCCGTATNAAAAATATACTGTGACAAAGGAATAACTCAAAGATGTAAAAAATGTAAAAATGATTCTGTGACAAAAGGAAGAATTTATATCATATATACGTCACGCGTCGCCATAGCTCCCCCTTGGCTAATAACAATAAAAATAAATCTGGTGGAAAAAATTAAAACATCCATCATTTCTTTTCTTCTCCAGTGACACATCAATATTTCGATAGCCAGGATATATCAGATCCTTAAAAAAAAAAAAAAAAAAAAAAAAAAA
>NW_020872174.1:213387-215887 GCF_003789085.1 Penaeus vannamei
GAAAGATGAGGAAGGATGAGAGAGGAGAAGGATGGAGAGAGGTTCAGAAGGAAGGAGGAAGGAGGAGAGGTACAAGAAGGATGGAGGAAGGAGGAGAGGTCCAAGAAGGATGGAGGAAGGAGGAGAGGTCCAAGAAGGAAGAAGGAAGTGGGAGAGAACCGTGAAGGAAGAAGGAAAGAGGAGAGGAGGAGACCGAAGAACACCTCCTTAATGGAATCCACGGGGGGGGGGGGGTCGTGTCTGTTGATGTCCGGTGCTGGGACGGGGGGGGGGGGGAGGGGGGGGAGAGTGTGTTGCTTTATTTTAAAACTGTATGTGGGGTGAGGGTAGGGGAAGAGAGAAGAAAGAAGAGGAAGGAGAGGGAGAAGGAGGATACAGGTAGAGGGAGAAGGGGAAGAAAAGGA
The DNA here is from genome assembly GCF_003789085.1 of Penaeus vannamei. Lineage (NCBI taxonomy): Eukaryota > Metazoa > Arthropoda > Malacostraca > Decapoda > Penaeidae > Penaeus > Penaeus vannamei. Next base: position 213,792 of record NW_020872174.1, read on the forward strand.
TGTGGGAGAAGGAAGAGAAATAGAAAGATAATGAGTATGAAAGAGAGAAGAGAGAGAGAGAGAGAGACTCAGAAAAAAAAAAAAAACAAGTAAAACAAAAAACAAAACAGGAAGGAATCAAGAAAAAAAGAAAAGAAAAAGAAAAAAAATGTCAAGTAAAAAACAAAAACAAAAAAACAGGAATGAATCAAGAAAGAAAAAAAGAAAAAAACAGAAAAAAAAAATCAAGAAAAAAAAAGAAAAAAGAAAAAAAGGAAAAAGAAAAATAGAAGGCGGAGAATGTCGCGAATGACTTTCTTTTGTTTTTGGGAGAGAACGCCGAGCGAGAGAGAGACGAAGGATCAGATCCTATTTGTGAGACTACAGAAGTTAAAGTGAACAACGTCAGGGATCAGAAATGCAAAGCGCCAGGATTTCGAGGAGGAGGAGAGAGAGGAGGAGGAGGAGGAGGAGGGAGGAGAGGAGAGAGAGAGAGGAGAGAGAGAGAGAGAGAAGGAGGGGGGGGAGGAGGAGGAGGAAGGGGAGAGGGAGAGAGAGAGGGGGAGAGAGGGAGGAGGGAGGAGAGAGAGGAGGAGAGGAGGAGGAGAAGGAGGAGGAGGAGGAGGAGAGGAGAGAGAGAGGGGAGGGAGTGAGTGAGTGAATTAGTGATTGAGTGAGAGCGGAAGGAAAGTTAATTCACAGGGAGAGGTAGAGAGGAGAGAGAGAGAAAGAGAGAGATGTGAATTAGTGATTGAGTGAGAGCGGAAGGAAGGGACACTCAGAGAGAAAGAGAGGAAGGAAGAAAGACAAGAGAGAGCAAAAAAAGTCAGAGAGAGAAAGAAGAAAAGACAAGAGAGAGAGAGAGAGAGAGAGCAGACAGAGACAGAGACAGAGAAGACACAAAACAAAAAAAAGAGAAAGAAAGAAAGAAAGAAAAGACAAAACGACAAGACAAGACAGAGAGAGAGAGAAGAATAACAAGATCAGCATCTGCAGTTTCGCTCCCCCTTTGTGTTTGTCGACGTAGCGGGGAAACGGCGTGCTGTCCCCACTCCCGAGGATCGTCTGCCCGGACTGTGGGTTCCACTAATCACTTTCCCATTTGTGATCAGCCACGCGCGAAGATAAGTGGGCGCAATCATCCCTTAAATGCAATTAAGAAGTTGTATAAGCAGCGCAATGGTAGAGAAGAAGACGAATCAAATGGGGGAGTAGGAGGGAGAGGGGGAGAGGGAGGGAGGGAGGGGAGAAGGGAGGTCCATCTCGTTTCATTGCTTTTTCTTTTCTTCTTCCGTAGTCGTGTTCGTCTCTTCCTCCTCCTCTCTCTTCCCCTTTAGTCCCATCCTCCTCCTTCCTTCCCTCCTTCCTCCCTTCCTCTTAGTCCTATCTTCCTCCCTTCCCCTTAGCCTCCCATCCTCTCCTCTTTCCTTCCCCTTCCCCAGTCCTATCTTCCTCCCTTCCTCCTCTTCCCCGAGTGTTCCCCTGTCGCGCCCCCAGCCCCCTCCCCTCCCCCTCCCCCCCCTCCCCCCCCTCACCTGGACACGACGGACCGTCTTAAGTAACAATGCCTTTTAATTAAGTTCTATCGAGAGTAAGAGGGACCGAGAAGACTTCAAGCTTCTCGCCGCGTCACCGCTAAACCTCTTGAAAGGAAGTCTTCGAGTCTTTCTCTTTCTCTCTCTTTTTTCTTGCTTTTTCTTTTATTTTTTTTTTCTTGTCTCTGTCTTCTCTGTCTGCTGTCTGTCTGCTGTCTCTCTCTCTCTCTTTCTGTCTGTCTGTCTTGCTCCTCCCTCTCTCGCTCTCTCTCTCTCTCTGCTCCCTCTCTCTCTCTCTGTCCTCTCTCTCTCTCTCTCTCTCTCCCTCCTCCCCTCCCTCCCCTCCCCTTCCCTCTCCTCCCCTCCCTCCCTCCCTCCCTCCCCTCACTCCTCCTCCTCCTCTCTCTCCTCTCCCTCCTCCTTTCATCCTCCTCCCTCCTTCCACTCTCGCCTTCCCTTCTTCTCCCTCTCTTTGCTGTGCACGCATTCCAGGTGAACCTCATGGCCCCTTGGATGAGGATCATGCACACGGGTCATGCAGAGTAAGGTAACGGGGTGGGACTTGCAAGCTAAAACGCCCAG
>NW_020872174.1:225887-235887 GCF_003789085.1 Penaeus vannamei
AATCCTTAGAAAATATGGACTGAATCACGCTGTTTTGTGGAATATTCCCTCCTTTGTTCGTTCACGTCCAGGAAATAAGTTACACGGGATATGATGATGATCCGAACGGCGGGTTTCTATGGGAAAGAACATTTCTATTTTCGTTTCGCCACATTTCGAAAAGCACAAAGGAAAGCCAAATATACATACAGGATTGTTCTCTCGCACGCACGCCCGCGCTAAACAGTCTATTTATCTATCTTCCAATCTATCTATTTTTCAATGTATCAACCAATCTATCTGCTATCTATCGATCTACCTACCTATCTTTCTATCTATCTATCTGTAGCCAAGAGGCAATGACGATTATAATGATGATAATAAGAATAAGAATAATTATCATTATTGTAATAAAAACAAAAATAGTAATAATAATAATGATAATATTTATTATTATTGATAATAGTAATAATAAAAGTGATGATAAAAGCCCTTGGAATAAGTAGCATTTACAAGTAACGCCTTTTACCTGTTTCCTGTTATTTACTTATTTCAATTGAAATCCTATTCAACAGTAATGAAAAGAAAGAAAGAAAAAAAGAGGGCTGAAAAAAACATTCTCCTCCTTCCTCAACATTTGAGAACACGTTTTTATAAATATACCTCATTCATTGAAAAAGGGAAGGAAAAGAAAAAAAAACTTTGGACTTCATTATATCTTTTGCTATTTGAATTCCGTCTATTAATCAGTGTTGCATTAGTAGTTTGATTAAAATTTTCACACAAAGACGTTAATAAGGTCCTCAATCAACTCATTCAACAAGGGAATGGGGGGGTTTTGTGCAACATGCGATAACAAATCACCAAGGGTCATATTTGCAACATTGGAATATTTCTTTGAAATATGTTAATGTTTTTTTCAATAAAAAGAGAAGCGGTTGGTGTATGAAAAGATTTATAAACAAATCTTTGAAAAAGGTGAAAGAAAAAATCCGTAGAAAGTATGCAAAATATAAATTATAGGCAATTATTATAATAAAAAAATAAAGTGTAGATAGCACTATAAATCATGACAACTTGTGACAGCAAACTTCATATCATTGCATGGATACTGACAATTGACAAAAATCAACTTCATAACAAATATGAACTGATTTGAAAAAAAGTAAATGTGGGGAAAAGAAAATAAATAGTCGAAATCATATCAAATATTTACCAAACCGACAAAACACCCCCCTCCCCCACATAATAAATAAATAGACAAAATACACAGACAGGAAAATCAATTAAAATAAAAAGACGGAAAGTATCACGGTAGAATGGAGAGCTTGCAGACAGATTGCATGCATTACCAGCAAACCCTGTGCAATCGGCAGTTTTACAATCGCCAAACCATAACAATAGCCCATCAGTTGATCTCAAATTTGCATATGCATTTTGAACTATAGAGTGTTGAGTGTCCAATTAATGTTTATCTCTTGTGAGTGTGCTGAGGTGGAACAACTCGTAAATGTAGTACTAATTTCGAGTCGCAAGATGCATTTGCTTTTTAGGAAGGAATAAAATAAAGGAAAGAAAGAAAGAAAAAACAAGTTGGAGGAAAGCATGACTGGGAGTTTTTCTTGCTTCGGGAACAGATGCTGCTTGGCTCCGCACTTCCTCTCTCTCTCTCTCTCTCTCTCTCTCTCTCTCTCTCTCTCTCTCTCTCTCTCTCTCTCTCTCTCTCTCTCTCTATATATATATATATATATATATATATATATATATATATAAGCACACACAAACCACACACACGCACACACACACACACACACACACACACACACACACACACACACACACACACACACACACACACACACACACACACACACACACACACACACACACACACACACACACAACACACACACACACACACACACACACACACACACACACACACACACACACACACACACACACACACACACACACACACACACACACACACACACACACACACACACACACATAGATATGTTATCATCCCATTCGTCATGAATTCACTAAACACAATCCAATGAACACAGCAAGAGCAGAACGCCCAAACAATTGAACCATCGACATGAAGGCAAGGCTAAATAGGTTCCTTGGAGCTTTTAATGAATAAAGCCGGCGTAGACCCGCAGCGAGCAGGCTAAACATATGTCTTGGAACATCTTTGTTTAGGACATTATCATCAGCAGCCCCTCCTCTCTCCTTCCCTCCCTCCCTTGTCTCCTTCATCCCTCCTTCTCTCCGTCTCCTTCTCTCTTCCCTTCCCCTCCTCCCTGCCCCTTCCTCCCCTCTCCTACATCTCCTTTTAGTCTCCCTCTCCCTCTACCCCTCCCTCTTTGCCCCTTCCCTCCCCCTCTCTACATCTCCTTTCCAGTCTCCCTCTCCTTCACTCCTTTCTCTCCCTCCCTCTCTCTCCGACCTCCTTCCCTCCCCTCTCCCTCTCCTTCCCCGCCCTCCTCTCCTTCCCGCCCTCCCCTCCTCATCCCCGCAATCATTAAGCTTACGACCATCACTCAGCCTTTCTAAATTCTTAATTAATACAAATTAAGAGAGCCATTAACAATCAAGATGGCATCAACTAGCTTCAGGGTCGCTACACAGCTGCGGGGCTGGACAACCTCCTCTCTTCCATCTCCCTCCTTCTCTCCCTTTTTCCCCTCTCCTCTTCTCCTTCTCTTTCACCCCCACCTCTCCTTCTCTCTTCCTCTTCCCCCTATCCTTCCCTCTTGCCTTTCTCACCCACTTTTCCCTCTTTTCCTTCTACCCCTTCTCTCTTTATCTCCCCTCTCCTTTCCCCTCCTTGCATCCTTCTCTCCACCTCTCCTTCCTTCCACATCTCCTTTATATCTGTGCCCTTTCTCCTTCTCCCTTTCCCCTTCCTCCTCTTCCCAATCATCGTTTGCAGCTTGCATCTGCAACCACTGCCGTTGATACTATTCTCGCTTGTTTTGTCCTTTGTTTTCCTGTTTGATTTAGTAATTATAGGTCTGTAATTTCTGTTTTTGTGACAACGACGGACGTAATAACAACGTTATGAATACATCTAATGATATCGGTATATTAAACTTCTTGATAATTATTGATATTTTGAGTATGCTTGTATAGTAGGAATAATGATTACCATTGCCATCATCATCATTAAAGTTATTATCATACTACTAAATAGTAAGGTATATAATTTTTATCATTACCATTATTATTATTATTATATTACTATCACTATTATAATACTATTATATCATTATTATTATTATTATTATTATTATATTATTATTATTATTATTGTCATTGTTGTTGTTCTTGTTATTATTATTATAAGTAGTATTATCATTAGTAGTATTAGTATTAGTATCATTAACCATCATCATCAAATTATTGCTTTTACTAGTATTATAATAATCACTTTTCCGATTTCAAATATTGATATCTTTATCAGTATTTGAGAGAGCGAGAAAGAGAATGACGAAGAAAAAAATATGAAGAAAGAAAAGAGGAAAATATGCAAAAAAGAATAAAAGACAAAGGTGTAGTAAAAATCATATGAACAAAATGAGGGAGGGAGGGGGAGACACACACACACACACACACACACACACACACACACACACACACACACACACACACACACACACACACACACACACACCACACACACACACACACACACACACAAAGAGACAGACACAGTGAAAGAGAGAGAAAGAAAGATACAGACTGAGAAATCAGACAGAGACAGAGATGGACAAATAAACAGACAGAGAGAAGGGGACACCTAAAGAAACCTTCGCAGTAACGGAAAGAAAAACTCCTGTCGGAGGCGTGGCAGCCGACGGACCGACGCGACGGAGCAACGGCGAGATAAAACGCTTACACTCCCCCAGGGTTTGTCGGGCGGCGGCGGCGGCGGGCGATGCGTGTGTGGAGGCCCGATAACGACGAACATGGGGGGAGGGGGTGAGAGAGGGGCGTGTGGGAGGGAGGGAGAGAGGAGGAATGGGAGAGGGGCTGAAAGAAGGAAGGAGAGAGAGAATAGGAAGGGGAAGGCGAGGGAGGTATGAGAGAAAGGGGAGGGGAGGGAGTGGTGAGATAAAGGGGAGGATAGGGAGGGGTGAGAGTAGGGGAAGGGGCATTAGGAGGGAGTGGTGAGAGAAGGGAGGGGAGGGAGGGAAGAGGAACGGGCGTAGTGAAGAGTGAAGAGTGCAAGGAAAGGGGGACAAAGAGAAGGAGATGAAGGAAAGGGGAATGATGAGAAGAAAAGAGAAGAACAAGAAAAGGGGCAAAAGTCGAAGAGTCATCAGGATCTCAGACTACTCCCCCCATCCCCCTTACCGCTCCCTGCGGCCTCTTGCGTGATTCGGGAGGGAGAGGGGGTGGGTGGGGGCTCTCTATCTTAGGGTGGTGAGGGAGGGGGGCTGATGACAATAAGAGTAAGGATAATAACGATAATGAGAATTGTAACAATTATGATGATGGTAATGATGATTGAAATAATAATAACAAGAATAATAATGATAAAGATAATAATAATAACAAAATAACAACAGTAACAATAATAATAATGGCGATGATGCTGATATCATTATCCTCCTCCTACTCCCCCTCCTCATCATCATCTCATCATCATCATCATTCATCATCATCATCATCATCATCATCATCATCATATCGATTGGAAAATGAAAATGAACAGTTGATAAAACAGTCATAAGAAGTGGAAACCAATATGCAGAACAATGGTAATCTTAATTAAGCATGGTGAATAGAACATTTATCTAAATCAGGCCTTAGATTAATACATTAAATTGAATATCAGATACTAATACAACTACAAAATTAATCAACATAATACAAAATACAAATTATAAAAAAACACTCCTATGTAAAAAAAAAATGATTACGTACATTAAAAAAGGAAAAAAAATGCAGAGAGAAAAAGAGAAAGAATGAGATCGAGAAAGAGAGAGAAATAGATATTATAGATAGATATAAATAGATAGAGAGAGAGAGAAATAATTAATTTTCCAAAGTCACTCTCAGTAATCCCACCACACGAACACTGTGCAACATGTCCGACTCGTGATAATGCCATTGCAACAAAGCAGAGCGGCTTCATTGCAACGCCAAAGCTTTCCTGCTGCACGCGCTTCTCCGCTGCCCGGTGGTGGCGATTTTGCTGTTGATGGGGTTGTTGCAGCTGTTGATTATTTTTTTGTGGCTATCGTTGTTCTTGTTGTTGCTGCACGCGCTTCTCCGCTACCCGGTGGTCGTGATTTTGTTGTAGTTGTAGTTGTTATTGGTGGTTGTTGATTCTGTATTTTTTGTGGCTATTGTTTTTGTAGTTGTTGCTGCACGCGTTTCTCCGCTACCTGGTTGTGATGATTTTGTTGTTGTAGTTGTTATTGGTAGTCGTTGATTCTGTATTTTCTGTAGCTATTATTGTTTTCGTTGTTGTTGCTGCGCGCGCTTCTCCGCTACCTGATGGTGGCCATTTTATTGCTGTAGTTGTAGTTATTGCTCTTGTAGTCGTTGTTCTTGCAGTTGTTTTTGTGGTTGTGTTTTGTATTGCTGTTGCAATTGCCTTTTGTTGGAGTGGTTGTTATGGTATTAGTTGTGGCTGGTTTTGCTGTTACAGTAACAGTACTTGTAGTAGTAGTGGCAGTTTATTGTTGTTGTTAGCGGTTTGGATAGTTACTGTATTTGTTGCTGTTGTTCTTGGAGTTCACTGTTGTTGGTGGTTTTTGGTGATTTTCTTTTTTTTTTTTCTCTCTCTCTCTCCTTCATATGAATTTGTTTCGATCTTTGTCTTTTTTTGTTTTGCTGTGACGCTGGAATCCTCTGTGGTCTCCTTTCTCATCCTTTCCTATCTTAAGCCAGTTCTTTCAAGATTTTCCTCTACGATTTTCGCTTCCTATTCTTTCTTATCCGATTTCTTTACGATATTCCACTTCCTACCTTATCTTATCCGATTTTCTTCGTGGTTTTCCATCTTCTAGCCTCTCTTATCCGATTTTGGTAGTTACTGTACTTGCTGTTGTTGTAGCTAACTGTTGTTGGTTATAGTGATTTATTTATTGTTGTTGCTATTCTTTTTTTCTTCTTGTCTTCTTCATATCATTTTCTTTAGATCTTTCTTGTCTCCTTTCTCATCCGTTTTCCTTTGCTATCTTAAGCCATTCCTTTGAAGATTTTCCGTTACGATATTCGCTTCCTATTCTTTCTTAATCCGATTTATTTACGATATTCCAACTCCTCATCTTATCCGATTTTGTTTGTGGTTTTCCACTTTCAAGCCTTTCTTATCCGATTTCTTTCACGGTTTTAACTTTTCTTTTTTATTCATTTTTCACAATTTCCACCTCCCATCCTCTTTTATCCAATTTCCTTTGCGGATTTTTCCATCTAGATTTTCTCATCTTTCTTTCGTTTTTACATTGTCCACCTCTTCTCTTTTCTTATTATTTATTTCACATCTTCCATCCTTCTTATCTAATTTCTCCTTCAAATTTCCATCAGATTATCTTCTCTCCTTTCTTATCCAATTTCCTTAAAGATTTTTTATTTCTTCTATTATCCAATGTCCTCCATGCCCTTCCTGTTCTTCTTTCCCTCTTCCTTTCTACTTACTCTTTTCATCAAAAGAATTAGTCGATGTCTCCGTCTTCAGAGATAAAAAGGAAACTCCACATTTCTTTTAAGGATAAAAAATACAAGGTTCATATATAATGCAATTTGCAATCAATGTGCAATTCATGTCATTTCTTAAATGGATTTTTCTGGTGCTGCTTCCTCATGTGTGCATATGTACGTTTCCTCAGGAACGCACACACACACAAGCTATGTAAACAAGCAAAGGAGAGAGAGATCGAGGTAGGTGGGTGGGTACAGAGAGAAGAGAGAGAGAGAGAGAGAGAGAGAGAGAGAGAGAGAGAGAGAGAGAGAGAGAGAGATGTATGTTTGTATGCATGTGTTTTATTAAAATATATATAAATACACACACACCACACACACACACACACCACACATTATATATATATATATATATATACATAATTTATATAATTATATATATATATATTGTCAGGGGGATAAGGTAAAAAATAAGACCTGTAGTAGAAAGAAGTTCATGCCAGACGAGCCAGTTAACCGTGAATTACACTCGCCCTTGAAATGGGAAGAGGCTGTGAGGGAGAAGGAAGCGGACGAGGAGGAAGGAGGCAGGGAAGACGAGGAAGGAGATTCCGAAGAAGAATAGGTATATAATAAGATAATTCAACCTTGCACGCCGTTAACTATTAAAAGAGGCAGCGGAAGAGAGAGAGAGAGAGAGAGAGAGAGAGAGAGAGAGAGAGAGAGAGAGAGAGAGAGAGAGAGAGAGAGAGAGAGAGAGAGAGAGAGAGAGAGAGAGAGAGAGAGAGATCAGGCCTTGTCCCCGAGACGCCCAGCTGGTAAACGAAACCAGGTAAAAATACCCCTTCGAACGCGAATAAAAAACGCCGCCTATACCTTGTCCCTGTCAACCCCGGCCTCGCCTCGCAGCATGCGTATATAACCCGTACGACGATGAAGCATAGCGGTCGTTATTGCTTGCTTCAATCACAATCTGTAAACACCGCGACGCACGGGAATATTGATTTTCTGGCGAATGGCGATAGAGATGAAAATTCTGCCGCATGGTCTGGGAAGTAAGTCCTCCTCCCCTCCCCATCCCCCCTCCCTGCTCCCCGCACCTCCCCGGAAACGCGTCCAAGAAAAAATGACCCTTATGTAACCACGCGAAGAGTTGATGTTTCCTTAAATTATAATTGAGGCTAGGCAATCAACAAGTATTGCCAATCCGCGTAAGGCAATAGAAATAATAAAAAAAACTTGCCTCATTAAAAAAATAAGAAATTACTAGAGTAGAGTAGCGCTTATAAATACATACTTTAAAAAAATCTGGAGAGGAGGTGAAACGTCTACATTTTTGCATGTTTAATGACTACTGACGGTTGCAATTTGCTTAATTGCCTTAATCTATTATTCGGATTCTTTTCCAATGTTTCGAAAGTAGACTAGATTTAATGGCACAATCGAGTCAACCTCTTGTAAGCGATAATGGGTAATGGGGATTTTGTCCAAATATGGGGGGGGGGGTGATACTCGTGGTAACAGGTACAGTGCGTAAGTATAAAAAAATACATATACAAGTGCTTATACGTGTGTGTGTGTGTGTGTGTGTGTGTGTGTGTGTGTGTGTGTGTGTGTGTGTGTGTGTGTGTGTAAATTTGTACATACAAAATACAGTACAGTCCAATATATGTATATAACTCAGACACACACACACACACACACACACACACACACACACACACACACGCACACACACACACACACACACACACACACACACACCACACACACACACAACACACACACACACACACCGCACACACACACACACACGCACACTACACACACCACACACACACGCACATACACAACACACACACACACCACGCACATACACACACACACACACACACACACACACGGCACTCACGCACACACACGCACAGCACACACACACACACACACACCACACACACACACACACACACACACACACACACACACACACACACACACACACACACACACACACACACACACACACACACACCTCACTTTCCTTAACATAAGTCGTGTGTACGGTCTCCTCTTACGTACTTCACGATGGCTTTTGTGTACACTTTTGCATTTAGTTTAATTCTGAGTTGTGGGCTGTCATACTTAATTGTTTAGATGTCAGGTTAGAGCCAGTTGTGATTAGGATAGTGATGATAATGATAATAAGAACGATGATTATTATATCTTCTACTATTATAATAGTAGAAAATATAATACTTATTGTTCTTGGTATGAGTATTATTATTGTTTACACTTTACTAAGAGTAACAGTGAGAACAATAAGATGAATAGCTCTTTTAATGATAAAGATGACGACGATAACAATAATAATAATACTGCTACAACAATTACTACTACTACTATTAACATCAACAATAATAATAATAATAATAATAAAGATAATAACAATAATACTAATTATAATAATGATATTCATAATAATAATAATAATAAAATAATAATGATAATGATAATAGTAATAAAATAGCAAAAATAATGATAATAATAGTAATAAAGAAAAATATTATTGATGCCCTTACCACTATTACTACCACAAAGGATGATAATAACAACAAGAATAATTGTGAATAATGATAACATGTAATCTAAGCTATGGAGGTAATAAGTATATGAGCAACTGTTACTACCATTGGAACAAGAACTACAAACAAAAATAACAATTCAATTAATCAACAGAAAACAAGGACAACCACCCATAGGTAGAACAGTAGCCCAGTTTCGAGGAACCGAAGGCTACGGAGGAGTTTCATGGTCACACACACACAAACTTACATGCGTACATGTACACAAACAAGCTTACATACGTACATACATACAAACACACACACACACACACACACGCGCGCGCGCGCATATATGTGCGTGTGTTTCCATACGTGTTCGTATGTATGTGTTGAAATAAGTAAAGAAACTGTAAGACAATATACTAAATGAAATCGAGATAATACAGGAAAGGAAATTAGAAAAAAGGAGAAAAGAAAAGAAAAAGAAAAAGAAGGAGGAACAAGAAGAAAGAAGAGGAAGTTGGTTGATGGTCGTTCCTCCTCATAAACCCCTCCCCTTCCCCTCCCCCTTCTTCCCCACCCTCCCCATCTTCAACAAGAATCACTGGTCGAAGGCCGAGGAGGCGGGGTTTGCAGGAGGGGGGGGTGGGGGGGGGAGATGCAGTAAGAGAGGGGATAGGGAGAGGATAGGGAGGTCAGGGGAGGGATAGGGATAGAGAGGGACGGGGAGGAAGGGGATTTCAGAGTACAAGGATAGCAGTGGATAGAGAGGAACGGGAGTGGGGAGGAGA
>NW_020872174.1:240887-243387 GCF_003789085.1 Penaeus vannamei
CTCCCTCACCCACTCTATCTCTCTCGAAATGGCGGATCGATTAGAGGACGCATTTGTCAGAGCAATTAAGTAATCGGGGATTTAACTCAGCCTCTCCCTCTCTCTCTCCCTTTTTTCTCTATCTTTCTTTCTCTCTTTTTCTTTATCTTTCGCTCTCTCTCTCTCTCTCTCTCTCTCTCTCTCTCTCTCTCTCTCTCTCTCTCTCTCTCTCTCTCTCTCTCTCTCTCTCCCTTTTCTCTATCTTTCTTTCTTTTTCTTTATCTTTCGCTCTCTCTCCCTCTCTTTCTTTCTCTCTTTCTCTCGCTCTATTTCTCCCTCCCTCTCTCTCTCTCTCTCTCTCTCTCTCTTCTCTCTCTCTCTTTCTCTCTCTTTCTCTCTCTCTCTCTCTCTCTCTCTCTCTCTCTCTCTCTCTCTCTCTCTCTCTCTCTCTCTCTCTTGCTGTTTATCTTTTCATCGTTTCGGAAATAGATCATAGAAATGCAATAAAAAGACATCCAGCCGTAATTGTTTTTTCCTAAGCAATATCTTTTCATCATCATCATCACTGTCATCTCAGATATTCAAATTACCTTCACATTTTTTTCTCATTCTCCCGTGCGTGTGAGGAAAGGTCCGAGCTTCATTGCGCATGAAATAATACCCAAGGAAGAAAATGTCAATGCACTCATTAAAACTTGACAACCGGAAGCGTCACATTTTCAGCTCCGAATGACTTGACTTTCTCTATAAAAAAAAAAAAAAAAAAAATCCCCGCTTCATGGATCAATTCTGACCAATTTACCGATCGCTTTCTCTGAAGCTCCGAAGCAAAGTCTCCCAAACAATCTCTGATGGCGCTTTGTTGATTTTGCATTACGACACAGCTATCAAGGTACGGATTTCGGAGAGGGATTTCAGCTGCTGCTCCGGAGTATATGGCGCGGCGGCAATACAAATTCCCTTTCTGTAACGTTTCCCATACTCGCGACACAACCAAAACCCTCGTACCGTGCATGCTTCATGAGGTCAGCGTGGCCGGCCATTCGAAGCCCCGGCGCGATTCGAAGCACCGCTCGAGGCTTTTTCCCGCAATTTACTCCAGACTCCGCCGCCGCTGCCCTTTCGGAATGAGTCCGATTTCCGACACACGTTTTCAACATGTCGAGAATCGGAAGTAAGTTCGGCGCCATCAATTTGTTCCCGGCGCTCGACACAACCCCGCTCCGTGCCGCCCGTAAATGATTCCCCGCGAACTGCGTGCACCATGTTGCTGATGCGATGTTGTCTTTTATTACCGGAGGAACCGAAGACAGTAACTGACAGCCAACCAGCTTCCCTCGTCAGAAAACTCATCTTCCTGCCTCATCCTACTAATTACTCCCCCTCCCCTCCCCCCCCTCTCTCCCTCTCCCCGCCCACCCCCACCTCATAAGCCGCCTACAATCCTCTGACCTCCCCTGAAATCGGCGTTTACCCCCTCCCTCCCCCGCCCCGCCCCTGATGATCTAAAATCATCAGAACCGTCGCTCAAACTAATATTGTTTACGAAGCACCATCCAAATGAAGCCATCACATTTTCACTAGGACGCACACCTTCATTAATTTCCTGGCTGTTCTGTAAACTGTAAAATTGCTAATTGCTATCGGGGTTGAATTAAATTAAACAACAGTATGTAGTTCTCTAGCATACGACTTGTTCACATTACTTAGATTAACGAGCTCTCGATGTGCGCTATTATCTAAATAATCTCCGTTTTTTCTGTCTTTATTGCTTTTGCCAAAACACTATTCTATATATCAAAATTTCGGCTCCATTAGAAAAAAAGGATAAACAAAAACAAGTCGTAAATAATTCCGCCGTTACATAATTTAGAAAAAAAAATGAAGGTATGATAGAGTTCTGGCGCGCGCATGTGCATACGCGAGTGCTTGCTTGCTTGCTTGCCGGTCCCGACGAGTGCGTGTGCGCGTGTCCACGTGTGCGACATCGAATCACAAAAAAATTTATAGAATAAAATCGATTTTCGCGATTCAGCAGCCAAGCATCGCACGTGCCAGGGCTGTGCGCGCAGGGTGGATGCGCGGATGGCGACGGCCGGCATCCGCTCGCGCTCCCAGCACGTGAGAGCAAGCGCTTGCATCCCCCCTCCGCGCCCCTCGCCCCTCCGCAGCCACTATCACTCACTCCGCTCTCCCCTCCTTCGCTCCTCCTCTACTCCCCCCGTTACGCCCCTCCCCTCTCTCTCCTCTTACGTCCCCTCGTACTCTCCCCTCTCTCAAGAGCACCGCACACGCACGCACGAACGCACAGACGTACATATCCGCAAGCACACACACGTACACACCCAAAAGCGCACACACACACACACCACACACACACACACACACACACACACACACACACACACACACACACACACACACACACACACACTAACAAACACACTACACACACTAAACACAAACACATACACACAACCAACATACTCACACGCGCACACACACACACGCACACAACAGA
>NW_020872174.1:250887-258387 GCF_003789085.1 Penaeus vannamei
ATATTATATCGGCGCTTAATTGCTACTTTGTGAGTGCTATCGAGCGCTAGATTCTATCAGCTACTTACGGTTAGCAGGCTTTATCGGAGGGGAAAATATCGGTTATCTCCAATAAGTAGCGTTTAGTGATATCTTAATTTTGCAGCCTTTAATTTCTTTATGCTGTATCTTACACCTTCATCGATGCGTCTAATGGGTGAAATATCGCTAATGATAGCAATATCGATCTCTTGCTAATCAATTCATGCATCACAGCAAAGTGTTAACACCATTGTATTGTAGCAGTTAGATAATATATAGCTCATTTATTAAATGATAAGCTAGAATATAATTAAACTTGAGGAGGTCATGTATTAACCATTCACAATATAATATATGAGTTTTGATATCTACAATATTATCATCGCTTATAGTATCTTAGTATTCACAAATGTATTCCAAATTATCCGTTCAATATACTGGGAAATACATATGTAATATAACGGGAACTGTGAACAGTATGTGTTGAAGCTCATACATATTCAGTAAGCTTCTTCGTAAGAGATTGATAGGCTCTATTCACCTTACTAGGCGCAGTACAATAAATCACGTATTATATTATTCGACTATATACACATCTGATAAACTATATTATAAACAGTCAATATAACATTCATACAGATTTAAGTACGTAGTTATCATCAATATATCACTTGTACGTATGTATTCAATTCATTACTATATATAATATCCAAATACCAATCAATTTCGGTTTCATCAGAGTATTTATTTCTCATTTTGAAATAACCGAATTATCCCTAGCAGGGCTAACAGTAACTCCTGTACACGCTGCTATTTAGTGGACGAGTTTAGGTTATCTCTACCCCCGCTATTACTTTGGCCCTATTGTCTTTCATTTCCCACAATCTTATATATTCCTTCTCAAATGGCTGCTAAAATAATATTTTCCGTGTATGCCATTTTGTATAATTCACTGAGATAATATAATAACCTTGTTAACTGTAAAGGATAAACAATAGGAACTAGATATATAGTTATAATGAGAGACATAAGCGATTGGTAATGCCGAGCGCGCCCAACTCCCATTTTCACCACCTAGCGTTTACGACGGAAGACCGCGGGGCCAACGGTACGTAATTCTCTTCAAATATCGGATGCTACTGGGAGGCTCTCTCAAACTTTATATAGATGTTATTTTTCAGAAAGTCAGCGAGGATGCAATAACCAGAATAATTTTTTTAATACTTTCTGAATGATGACAGTTAATATCTCCTAGTTGAAATGCTACGAATTAATATATGAATCATAAAGGTTTGAAATAAGTAATCATTGGTGTTACCTTAACTCGAGATATGTCATATGTGAGCAACGGCTAGATTTCCACTCGCGCTAGTAACCTTACATATAGGCTTAGTGATGTAATTGACGGACGGAGTGAGTTATAGTTAATCATGCGTCTAAAATCATATGCACCCATACAATGAGATAGTATCACGTTACAATAGAGTAGTCTTAAATTTCGATGATGTATTTTAGTGTTAGTCACTTGTGTGCTGTTGTCTTCTCGTTCTGTCTTGCGTGTCGATGCTGTGTGTGGTGTGTCTTCGTGTGTGTGTGTGGTTCGTGTGGTGGTTGTGTGTGTGTCTGCTTGCTGTTCGATCCGTGTCTCTTCTTCGTGTTGCTGTTGTGTGTGTGTGTGCGTCTTCTCATCGTGTTCGTGTCGTCTCCTTCGCTTGGTTCTTTGTTCTCTGCTTGTTCGTTCTCTCTCGTGTGTCTCTCATTCATATCTATCATAACTCTATTCGTTAACTTCATGTATCTCTCATCTCCTCTCTCATCCATATACTATATATACACATAAACTAGATTATTTATAATACATAGCGTTAGTTGAGGACAGTCTACGGATACACTATTACGCTATTATACATAGGGAATTTAATGAGTACACTGGTGAAATGGGACGTGCAGGGGTGATGTAGGAGGGGGTCACCAGTCATATACAACTATATATCCACGTTCTAGGTTCACATATGCCTATCTCGAGGTTTTGAGGTTTATTTACTATGTACCGTATATACAGACCCGAAGATTCAATGCTTTCTACGGCGCATTGATCTCATAAGTATTCGTAATCGTATATACCCGAAAATCTTGATTAGTTTCCACGCCTATGTGTCGCGAAAAAAATTAATAGGAGAGGTTTTTAATTAATCCTAGCCTCGAATAAATTTCCCTAAACTAACCATATATCTTCCGCTGCATCTGCATTACCATTAATTTGTATAAGAATAATGGAATGAATAACACATCTGCATAGGCTAATTCATCAATCAAGCAACGCAAAGCAAATAGGTGGATATGCGCCGAGCCCCAATCCTCTGACATAATAATATAAAATTAATTATAACTAAAGATGCCCAGCTGTAAGAAAGCGACCCGAGAACAGCGAGAGGCGTTAAAGTCATTTCTCAAGTTGAAACAGAGGAGCTGCCTAATCACTGGAGCGGAAATTATGATGAGGTCGCTCTTCGGCCGCGCCTCACGCTGCACACCCGCGCTTGTTTCTTTAGCAGTGTCGTGTTTTTTTCCCCGCCTTCAAGTGTCTAGCGTTCATTTACGGGTCTTTTTATACCATTTCGTGCAGGGTAATAGATCTAAAAAAAAAAGATGACTTGAATATTCCATTATCATTTCTGCGTGTTCAAATAAAACGGAAACAAAAACGATTAATTAAGATAGCAACAGCGTGGCTTCTCTCGCTCAAGGATGGAAAATCCAAACAACAGATGGCGCTCGTCAGTTCCTTTGACGGGAAACTGACTGCGCAAAATATAAACAAACTTCGGGTTCCTGGTTTGGTATCTGAACAGAGGGATGTGATTCATGGTTTATCGGTCAGCCCAGACGCCGATTGTCCGCAGCCTATTAACACAGCACGTCCAGTTTGATAACAAGAAACTGCAAAATAATAATAATGATTTTCATAATCCCAAAGCAATAGCTGTTGAGACGAGCGATGCGACCTCTCCGGGCCGCTAGTAGTAAAGTCCCTTGCATGCGACTTTAAATAGACGATGCAGATCATCAATGTGTCACACATATCACCTGTCGTGTAGTTCGTGTATCGTGTGTGTTGTGTTTGTGTGTGTGTGTATGTGTTGTTGTCGTGTGGTGTGTGCTGTGCTCTGTGTGTGTGTGTGTGTGTGTGGTTGTGTGTGTGCTGTGGTGTGTGTCTGTTGGTGTCCTGTGTAGTGTGTAGTGGGTGTGGTTGAATATGAATATATATACATTCTATGAATATATATATAATAGAGAGTCATCACTTAGCTAGTCAGAACCGCGATATAAGTAGCGAATGACGTCCGAGTATAATACTATACTGTCATTGTGTGTACCTACTGTCGTAGATCTGATAAAATATGTAGGTATAGGATATAAATAACTATATTCTTATATGACTCATATTGAGGTGTATGACGGCGGTGATACATAATATAAGGGCTGCTGTATAATATCAGGTGAATACTGACCAACACTAAGGAAGGGTCTCTAACCTAGTTAGAAGTGCGTGTGTGTGTGTGTTGTGTGGTGTGTGCGGTGGTGCTGCTTGTGGTGTGATGTCTGTGTGTGAGGGTGTGTCGGTCCGCTGTCGTGTGTGTGTTGGTGTGTGCGGCTTGTGGTATGGTAGTATGTAGTGTAATTAGTGTAGAGATGTGCGTGTCTGTCGGTGGTGCTTGTGGTGTGTGGTGTGTGTGTGTGTTGTGTGTGTGCGCTGGTGTAGTGGTGTGTGTGTGTTGGTCTGTCGGCCGTGTGTCGGTGGTGTGTGTGTGTAGTGTGTCGTTGTGTTGTGCGTGGTTGTTGGTGTGTGTGGGGTGGTGTACAAATGTGTGTGTCGTGTTGTGTGAGTGTGATGTGTGTGTGTGTTTGCGTGTGTGTAATATCTATGAAGCCCTATAGTTATGTGTATTGGTTATTTGCGCTATATCCATATATGCATAATATTATGCATGTCTATATTATAGGTACGTATATATATATCTTATATAGTATCTATATATATATAATATAATAATATTGGATATCTTATGTATATTTGCATACATACATACACAACATACATACATATACGTATACACATATCACACACACACATGTGCGTGTGTGTGTATGCTATTGTATGGTATGCATGTATGTATGTATGCACACGCGCGCGCGAACAGCACACACACACACACACACACACACACACACACACACACACACACACACACACACAACACAACACACACACCAACACACACACAAAATATATATATATATATATATATATATATATATATATATATATATATATATATATATATATATATATATATATATAACCCCTAGTGGAATATTGCGAGCAGAGTGTTATTCCGGCGGCAGGTTCTCATTTGCAAGTCTTTATAAAGGAAGTATCATCATAATCTCTTGATCAAGGGACACGTTTCATCCATTTACACAGTCCTTACGAAGATTACGTGGATAATTTCAATTCATTTTTATTCCTGCATTTTGTATATGTAAATAAAATACACCCAGGCCCTAAATCCCGACCGGAAAGCACTCAAGTTGGAACAGCATCTGTGCATGACTCAGGCAATCAAATCAATCAAAAATCCTTTTTATTATATTTCGCGTTTCATTTCCATTGGATTGATTGAGCACAGATTAATGTCCTGTACACTCCTGTCGGCCTGAAACGAGTAGGATACCCCGATATTGTCATATAGACTCGCGTGAAGCTGCGGATTATCATGTATACGTGCGATAGTAATGTAGGATGTAGGTGTGTTGTATTTTATTGTATTCGAGAAGCAGGTCAGACAAAGCGGGAGAAAGTGTAGGATGGGCTACAGGGAGTGGATAAAGGAAATGATGATAAAGTGAAGAGAAAGGGAGGTGGAGAGATGGAAAGGGTGGAGTTGTATGTTTGGGTGTGGGTGAGAGTGAGTGAGAGAGAAAGAAAGTGAGAGAGAGAGAGAGAGAGAGAGAGAGAGAGAGAGAGAGAGAGAGAGAGAGAGAGAGAGAGAGAGAGAGAGAGAGAGAGAGAGAGAGAGAAAAAACGAACAAGAAAAAAAATAAACAAGAAACCTCGATAGTAGGTCAAGCATAGAATGGAGGAGGTACAAGGCAAGCCATGTAGGGTTACAAGGCAAAAGTTCAGCGCCGGGTGGGGTTGGGAGGGAAGCGAAGTGGGGGAGGAGGTCATGCTGGGTTTCTCCCCCCCCCCTCCTCCGCCGCCCCCAAGTCACTGCCATCAGGCCAACGAACTCCGAGCGGCCAGGTCGTCGCCTCGCTCGCTCGCGGACGCAGCCCCTGAAGCCCCCTTCGGATCAGATGAAAGTCACCGCCGCCCGAGCGAGACACAGGCGCATTTCTCTCGCCCGTCGGCCACAGCCCATTAAGACGTCCTTTGGCCATTAAGGTGTCCAAATCCCATTACAGGCGTTCTCATTCCCTGCTCGTCCCCGCTCAGCTTCCAGTCCCCTTTTCACCCAGGGGATCAAGCCCTCCCGTGGGCGAGAGCGCGTCCTCCTGCCCCCGCCCGGGCCGCGTCCCAAGCACGGGCGCCGGCGATCATGTGCGGCAACGCCCGGCGGCCGAGCTTGTGCTTGCAAACGCCGGCCGCGCTGATGAATGGCCGTCGATCTGACCTTCGGCTAATCGCGGATGGCAGATAGATTGCTCTCGTCGGGGGCTACTCGGAGGGCGCAGGTAGCAGGGCTCCTGTGTGCCTGGCAAGTAATGAGTGAGATGTGTTTGATCGCGATCGGTCGGCGTCAACGGGGGATGACTGAGGTCCGAAATGAGCGATTTTTGGGCTTTGTTCTCCGGCGGGTCCGCGCGGCGTCTGCCAGCTCGCGGGGGGATATACCAAGGTGGGTTATACAGGGGAATACTTATATAACATCACAGACAAAACTAGACTCTCTCTCTCTCTCTCTCTCTCTCTCTCTCTCTCTCTCTCTCTCTCTCTCTCTCTCTCTCTCTCTCTCTCTCTCTCTCTCTCTCTCTCTCTCTCTCTCTCACACACACACACACACACACACACACACACACACACACACACACACACACACACACACACACACACACACACACACACACACACACACACACACACCTCAGACACTGACACAGGCCCAACGGCAACCACACGCACACAAGCTCCCACACACTGGCACTGGCACATACCCGCCACGTCATTCATACGGGGAGATAAGGCTGCGAGTGCCAACTTTGGCATCTGCAGGGTACATTCGATGCTGTTGGTGGCTCTTGGTGGTTCTTTGTGGCTCTTTGTCAGGCTCTGGACCGCAAGTTGTCAACAGCCTTGACCTTTTATATATATGCAAATTAGTTCGCGAAAAGATTAACACCATCAGGGTCGGTGCATGAACTGTTGTTATATGGGTGTTGTCTATCAGTCCACATTATCAGCTGACTCCAGTAGCGAAAAATATAATAATAGTAAACTGTTACACAAATAAGAGTAGTGACATAAGCACCAATGGTGGGAATAGTAATACTAAATAAATAATAACAATGATAGTAAAAATAAGAAGTGATAATATCAGGAACACCGACAACAACAGCTGCAATAGCGATAATAGTAATGGGAAAATGCTAACGAGAGAATGTTAACAATGATAACAATAAGACAATTAGTAATAATAATAATGATAATGATAAATCAATAAAAGGAACACTATTGATAGTGATAAAGGCGACGACTACGAAAATTACAGCAATACTAAAATAATACCAATAGTAGTAATAACAGCAATAGAAATAACAATAGTAACAGCACCAGTAACAGTAATAGTAATAATAGTAGCAATAATGATGATGGTGATGACGATGATAATAATAATAATATCATTATTATTATTGATGGTAATAAAAATAGCAGTAATAATAATAACAACAACAACAGTACTACTACTACTAATAATAATAATGATAATGATAATAATAATTATAATGATAATAATTATAATAATAATAATGGTAAAAAAAACAGTGATAATGGTAATGGCGATAATGATACTAATAAAATCAACAAGACAATAATTATAATAAAGATAGTGACGGTTATGATTATGATAATGATGATGATTGTGATGAGAATGACGATGAGGATGATGATGATAATCACCATAATAGTAATAATGATAATAATAATAAAAATAATGATAATAAGGATGATAATAATAATGAAATAACAAAAACAACAATGATAACAATAATAATAAGAATAAAAACAACAGCAGCAGCTGCAATAATGATGACGAAGATGATGATGATGATAATAAAAATAAAATCAATAATAGTGATGATGATGATAGTATTAATAATAATAATAATAATAATAATAATAATAATAATAATAATAATAATAATAATAATAATATAATAATAATAATAATAATAATAATAATAATAATAATAATA
>NW_020872174.1:278387-285887 GCF_003789085.1 Penaeus vannamei
GTATAAAAAATCTAATTTTACTGAATTTTATCCCATGTTCCGTGCTTGTCCCTGTGTAATTATTGCCATGTAATTAATCCACTCCGCCTTGATCCTGCAAGCAGCATGGAGAGACCAAGCCAGAATTCACAGGGAGACAAGACGGGAATCTAAGGTTTGATGCAATTATTAATGTATACGTCTAAATTGGTGTATACATTTCTATATTTCTATCTATAATTGTTTATATCCAAGGCTATCAATCTATCGGTCCATCCGTACACACACAACACACACACACACACACACACACACACACACACACACACACACACACACACACACACACACACACACACACACACACACACACACACACACACACACACACACACACACACACACACACACACACACAGAGTACATACCCTGTACATAAGAGAATGGGAGAACCAAGAAAGAATGAAAGCTGAACGCTCCACATTTCACTTATTCTAAAAGACCTTTCATACCTTTCTTTGACATGACAAAACACTTGAAAGAAACATCCTAAAAAAAGTACTTGTTCCCAAGAAAGAAAAAAAAAAGAAAAAAAAAAGAGAGTTCATGTTCTCCCATCCTCTCTTTTTCCTCCTCCTCTCTCTCTCTCTCTTTCTTTAACGCAACGAGTCAGGGACAACAGCGTTTCGCAAGTCAACAGCAAGATACACAGGTTACTGTTTGTTTTCATGATACACGCTGGAGAGAAGACTTTGTACCCGGGGTCAGTTTAGTCAACGTGATCGCTTCCAGGAGAGGCTGCTGCTCCTCCCCCGCCTCAGGAAACCGGGCCGCACGCACTCCGCACTCGTGGGTGTTGATGGGAGTGGGAGTTGGGGGGGGGGAGAAGAGAGCAAATGAGAAAAGAGAAGGAGGGAGAGAGAGACTGAGAGACTGAGAGACAGAGACACAAGCATAGAGCAATCAAGCAAAATTACAAAACTAACATTTACTCATATATATATATATATATATATATATATATATATATATATTATATATATATATATATATATATATATATATATATAGAAAAGAAAAGAGAAAAAACGTATCAAGAAAAGCAGAATCAGCAAGCGCCAAAGATTATCAAGAGGAGGCAGACCAAGTGTCGAGAGGGAGGGGAAGCTAACCATGAAGTGTGACAGAACAGAGATGGACATGTGTCTGGCGATGAAAGGGGTGTGTCAGGAGGCAAGTGTGCGTGCGTGTGAGAAAGAGAGAGAGGGAGAGAGAGAAAGAGAGAGAAAGAAAGGAAGCGAGGGAGGAAGAGAAAGAGACGGGGGGGGGGAACGGTGCAAGGTTAACAAGAAGGGAAGGGAGGGGACCGGAGGGGGGAGGGAGGGAGGGAGAGTGGGCAGAGGGAAGGTGTGCGGGCGTGGGGAGGGGAGGGAGAGGGGGTTGGAAGTGCAAAGGAGAAGCAGAGAAGGATGACGACGTAGGGAGGAACGTGAGGAGTAGAAAAAAATTGTCAGTGGGAAGAAAAGGAGAAATGAAACGTGGGTCCCATTCGCTTCAACTTATTTCTAATTTCTTTAATAAGTTTGTGTTGGATGTCTTCTTTCTTTGTTTATTTCTTATTCTCTCCTCTCTCTCTCTCTCTTCTTCCTTCTCTCTCTCCTCTCTCTCTTCTCTCTCTCTTCTCTCTCCCTTCTCATCTTTCTCTTTCTCTCTCATCTCTCCTCTCATCCTCTTTCTCTCTCTCTCTCTCTCTCGTTGCTTCTCTCCTCTCCTGGCGATATCTTCCTCCTCTCTCTCTCTCAATCTCTGTCTCTTCTCATCTCTCGTCTCGCCACCCCTTCCTTCTCTCTTTCCCCCCCCCTCCCCCCGTTCCCTCGCTTCTCTCCTCTCTCCCATCTTCCCCTCCGCCTGCACCCCCCCCCTCCCACGCGCCTCCCGCGTCCTCCACTCCCCTTCCCCCCTTCTCTCTCTCTTTCTTCCTTTCCGTCTCTTCTCTCTCTCTGTCCCTCTTGCCCTTCTCTCCCTCTCTTTTCTTCTTTTTCCCCCCTTCTCCCGCTCGTGTTCTTCTTTCCTTCTTTTTCGTTGTTTTCTCTTTCCCTCTTTCCTATTTCCTCCCTCCTTTCTTTTTATTTCTCCTCCGTTCACACTTGTTCTCTCTCTCTTTTTTTTTCCTTTCTTCTTTTTGTAGTTTTTCCGCCTTGCCATCCCCCTCTGCGTCGTCCTCCCCTTTTCGTCCTTTTCTCTTTGTGTCGTCGTCCCCCTCTCTTTCCCTCCTTTGTTCCGCGTCCCCCTTTGCCCCGCTCTCCTCCTTCCCTTCGCTGTGTTCCATCCTCTTCTCCTTTCTCGGTCGCTCTTTTCCCTTCCTCCCTCTTTCTTTCTCCTTCTCTCTCTCCTCTCCCCTCTCTCTCTCTTTTCCCTCTGTCTCTCGTCATGTGTCCCGCGTTCTCCCTCTCTGGTCCTCTTCCCCTTCGTCTTCTCTGTCTTCCTCCGCCTTCCTGTCTCTCTTTTTCCTTCTCCTCTGTCTCTTTCTTCCCCCGCGCTTTCTCGCTCCTCTCTTTCCCCCCCCTATCTCCGTCTCTCTGTCCCCCTTCTCTCTCCTCTTTCCCGCTTCTATCTCTCTTTCCTACGCTTCTGTAATCTGCTTTTCCCCGGTTCTATGTTCCTTTCCTTGCTAGTCTCTCTCTCCTTCTCTCCTTTGCCCTTCTAATATCTTTTCCCGCTTCTCTCTACTCTCTCGTCTCCTTCTCTCGTCTCTCTCTCTCTCGTGTCTCCTCATCTCTCTCTCTCATCTCTTTCTCTCTTTCTCCTGCTTCTCTCTCGTCCTCTCCTCTCTCTGTGCTCTTACGTCCCTCTCTCTCCGATGGAATGTCTCATCGGAGAGGTCTCTCTCTCTCGTCGTCTTTCACGTTCTCGGTCTCTCTCTCTCTCTTTCTCCTTCTCCTCTCTTCTCTGCTCTCTCTTTTCCCTTTCCCATCTCTCTCTGCTCTCGTCGTCTCTCTTCTTCTTTCTCTCTTGTTCCCGCTTCTCTTCGTTTCTTCTCTCTCCCCTTTTCTCTCCTCTCTCTGCTCCCTTTTGGTCTCTGCTCCACTCTCTGCCTCTTCTTCGTCCTCATCCTCGCCCCTTCTCTCCCTCTTCGGCCCCTTCTCCTCGCTTTATCCTACTGCTCCCTCCCTCCTCCCCTTCTGTCTCCTACCCCTGCTACCTGCCTCACCTCGCTGTGTCCCGTCCTCACCTGTCCTCTCTCTCTCGTCTCCTCTCTCCTCGTCGCTCATCTTCTCTCTCTCTCTCTCTTCCTATCTCCTTCTCTCTCTTCTCTCTAACCCCTATCTCCCATTCCCCTCTCTCTACCTATCTTCCTTCTCTCTCGTCTTCTCTACCTATCCTCCTTCTCTCTCTCGATAAAATCCTCCTCTCTGTCCTCCTCTCTTCTCTCTCTCTCTCTCTCTCTCCTCCTTCTGTCTCTCTCTCGTCTCTCTCTCGCTCTCTCCTATCTCCTTCTTCTTCTCTCTCTCTCTCTCCTCTCCCGGTCTCTCTCCTAACCTATCTCCTTCTCTCTTCTCTCTCTCTCTCTCTCTCTCTCTCTCCTCTCTCTCTCTATATCTATCTCCTCTCTCTCTCTCTCTCTCTCTCTCTCTCTCCTGCTCTCTTCTTCTCCTTCCTCTCTCGTTCTCTCTCTTCTCTCTCTCCTCTTCTCTCCTTCTTCTCCTCTCTCTCCTATCCTTTCTTTTCTCCCTCCTCTCTCTCTCTCTCCTCCCCTCCCTTCTAACTTCTCTTATCCTCCTCTTTTCCCCATCTCTTTCTCTGAAGTGGACCGAGGGGGATGGAGATCAGGATTACGTGAAGGGGCGGAGGGCGCGTGGTGAGAGGAAGGTGGGGGTGTGGGGTGGGGGGGTGCGTGGGAGGATGGAAACAAAGGCTGGGGGGGGGGCAGACAGGGAGGCCTATGGGTCGAGCGCGAGGCCTACGCAGCGGCTCAGCGGACAAATCAATACGCCGTTTTTTCCGTTTGTATGTTTGTCTTTTTTCTTTCTTTCTTTTTATGTCTTTTTTCTTTCTTTCTTTCTCTTTTTTTTTAAATTCATTGATTTTTTTTTTTATTATTATCATATATATTTTTTTAATTTGCAGCAGGAGTTAATTTTCAATCAGGTGGATTTACTTGAAATGTTGATAGAGGAAGTAAGGGAAACCTAAATGTTAATCGACATGATCTCAACTGCAATCCTTATCCTTCGATAACCATGAACACCAAAATCATAGTAAAAAAAGAGCAAAAATAACAGCAAAATCACAAAGATAAAGCAATGATAACAATGCCGCCGAAATTTCGAAAGAGATGAATAATAAAAGTAATTGATACAGATTTCACATATCGCGTATTGTACATGTGGATGTGTGCGTGTGAGAATGAACATCTGGGTATGTGTGTAAGTGTAGGCCTCTGTGTGTGTGTGTGTGTGTGTGTGTGTGTGTGTGTGTGTGTGTGTGTGTGTGTGTGTGTGTGTGTGTGTGTGTGTGTGTGTGTGTGTGTGTGTGCGTGCGTGCGTGCGTGCCGTGCGTGTGCGTGCGTGCGTGCGTGCGTGCGTGCGTGCGTGCGTGCGTGCGTGCGTGCGGCGGGTATATGCAAGTTCTACATATATAGACCTTAGTTATGCGTATGTGTGTGAGTGCGTGCGTGCGTGTCCTCACAAAAAGACAATTCGGCGCCTCCTCCGGTCTCTTCCACATAGGCCTATGATGCAATTATCGCTGCCGGACAAAGGAGTCTGTGTGTTTGTTTAAATGCCTCTCTTTGTTGTCGCTGTTTCTTGTTGTTCCTCTTTGTCTTCATCTCTGTTGGTATCTTATTTTTTCTTTCTTTCTTTGAAGGGGTTACCCTTGTTTTCTTTTGTTTAATGTTTTTTTTTCTCTCTCTGTCCATTGTTTTCTTTGTCTACTTTCTTTTTCTTTTGGTGCATATCATTCATTCTTTTTTCCTTATTTTTTGCATTATTTTCTCTTCTTTTCTGCCTCCACCCTTCCCTCCTCTTCCTCCTCTACTCCTCTTCTACATCTTCTTTTTCTTTTTTATCCTATTGCCCCTTCTCAACCTCCTTCTTCCTCATCTTCACCATCTTACTTTTCTTTTTATCCTATTTCTCTCTCTCATTCTTTTCCCCTTCTCGCCCTCCTTCCTCCTCCTCTTCTCCATCTTTTTATTCTTTTTATCCTGTTTCTCTCTCTCCTTCTTTACCCCTTCTGTCTCTTCTCTTTCCTCTCTCCCTCCCTTTCCATTTCCTCCTCTTCCTTTCCCTTCCACAAAATCCATCTATCAGATAGACTTTTTCCCCCCGAGTCTTCCTTCCAGCTGCCTTGCTTCGTTGAGGCTTCCTTTGTTGCCCTCACATCTTCTCCTCGTTTCCTCCTTCCGCTTGCCTCATTCGCTTCATTATATTACTAACTTCTTTAATATCTTAGCTCTGACTGCCTTTTTTTCTCTTTTTTTCTTTTCTTCCTCTCTCTTTTGTCCCCCTCCTTCTTTCGTTCTGATTCGTTCTTCTTTCTTCTTCTTCTCCTCCCTTTTCCTTGGCTTCCCCCTCCTTTTCTCTCTTCGTCGTCTTCTTCTTCTTTCTTCCTCCTCCTCCTCCTTTCATGTCATATATTCCTCCTCTTCTCCATTTCCTTCTCATTTGTTCTTTCCTCTTTTCTATTCGTTATCTTCACTCACCCTTTACCCCCTTTCCTTTTTTCTTCTTCTTTACCTCCTCTTCCTCATTATCAGCCTCCCTCGCCCTTTCCTCTCTTCTTCCCCTTTCTGCTCCGCCTCCCATTCTGTTTCCTCTCATTTCCGCCCCTCTCTCCGCCCTTTAACTTTCCCTCCTTCGCTTCCTCCATTCTAATCTTCAATTACTCTTATTCCCTTGATTCCACATGTTCCTATAGATATTATTTTCTTCGCCCTTCTCCATCTCCCTCCTTTATCGATTTATATTATGGCATCATCATCATCATCGTCTTCCCCTATGCCTTCCTCCTCGCAACTATCGCCCATTCCCCCTTTCGCATGACGTATTTTCATTCGTTCATTAATTTCCACCTTTATCGTAAATCCGCTTTATCTCGTCTTTGTTTCTGTTTATTTGGCCTTTGTTTATATGACCTTCATGTGGTCTCTTTCTTTTCTTTTCTTTCTTTCTTTCTCCCGCTGTTGTCAGGATCTTCGATCTCTGTTTCCTTCTTTTTTCATTATTTACATTTTTGTCTTATTCATAATTCGGTCTGTTTGCCTTTGTCCTGTATGTTTCTTTGACTATATGTCTTTCTCTGTCTATATGTGTGTATTTCTATCTCTCTCTCTCTCTCTCCCTCTCTACCTCCCTTCCCCCCTAACACCCATCCCTTTCCCACTCCTCCTCCTTTCTCCCTCCTCTACACCCCCTCCCCCAACTCTGCCTCTCACTCACCGTCTTTTCTCTCTCCACTACACCCCCCTTTCAACATTGCTTCTCTCTCCCTCTCCCTCCTTTCTCCCTCCAGTACACCCCCTCCCACATTGCTTCTCTCTCCCTCTCCATCCTTTCTCCCTCCACTACAACCCCCACCCCCTAACATTGCTTCTCTCTCCCTCTCCATCCTTTCTCCCCACTACAACCCCACCCCCTAACATTGCTTCTCTCTCCTTCCACTACACCTACCCCCAACACTGCTTCTCTCCCTTCCCCTCATTTTTCCCAGTACACCCCTCCCCTTCAACATTGCATCTCTCTCCCTCCTCCTCCTTTCTCCCTCCACTACACCCCCTCCCCCTTGCAGCACAGCCTCTCTCTCCCTCCCCTTTACCTTCTCTCTTTCCCTCTCCCTTGCTTTAATACCATGTCATCAACCACAATTATTGCCTCCTTAATGAATTTCACTCCAGAAGCAATTACGAGTGACACTGGGGCCCCGTCCGAGCCTCCTTTTCTCCTTTCCTTCTTATTTATAATTTTTCCTCTTTATTTCTTTTTTTTCACCTGAGTCTCTCCTTTCTTCTCTTTGATATTTTTCGTTCATTATATTTTTTTCTTCATTATTTTTCGTTCATTATTTCTATCGTTGTTTTCTTTCTTTCCTATTGTCTGTATTTTTTTCTTTCTTCCCTCCTTTCTTTCTCTGTTCAGTGATTCACCCTTTCTTTCTTTTTAAATTATTTCAGTGTTCACCAAGATCTTCTTCATCATCTTTATTCTTGCTTTCTATCCACTCTTTTATCTTTCCTTTCCTACTCACTTCTTCGCTTTTTATATCTTTTCTCTTTTGCTTTTCATACGCAATTCTGTGATCTGTTACCTTTAATTACTTCCAACTTCACTTAACATAACCTGCAACTTCAAAGTATGACTTCATTCAACAGAACTTCAGGTTGTATGACTTGATTCAGTAGAACTTCAATAGCCTTCAGGTTATATGACTTCAAATCATATGACTTCGTTTACTTCAAATTATATGACTTCGTTTTCTTCCTTTTTCCTCCTTTGTCTCATACATTTGCTTTTCAATCGA